>SJJU01026815.1:0-20054 GCA_012932125.1 Conopomorpha cramerella | reverse complement strand
GGTGCGCGGGTTTCATCACGATGTTGTCCTTCAACGTACGAGCGTTGCGTTACGTACAGAGGCTCTGATAAAGAGTCTCTGTTCTCATATAAAAACTTCTACCTCGAAGGGGGTAACTTCAGGGATGAATTTTGAAAAATCCTTTCTTATCCTACGTAGAAATAAAAAAGCAATCCCTGTGCGAAATTTCATCTTTCTAGCGTCCAGGGTTTGGACTGGGCGTTCAGGAGTCAGTGATGAATGAATCAGTCTGGATTTTGAGTTGTATATACGTAGATTAAACATGTACCTCAGTAGTCCTACCTTCATACGGTCTAGTTCCCATTCATGTGAGTAATACAAGTTTCTGACCTCATGCAAAATTATCAAATTGCAGTCTTCTACTTCAACTGCTTCTGTCATGTAAAAATTTGCCCTGGCCGCTCATCAACAATCAATCAATCAGTTTGCATGATATAAGATGGTCTACATAAACGAATATACAATAAGGATGACGAAGCTTGTGCTAAATGTAATTTGTATTTTTTATTCTTTATGACTGTATCTTTGTGTATTTCTTATGTTTTAATGTGCATGTTGTGATAGCATATAATTAAGGCGGCACTTGCCATGATTTTTTTATGTTTTGTAAGTACTATTATGTTAAGTGTACGATCTTGTTAGTTATCCAAATTAATACATAAACATTTGAGTAGAAAATAATAATGTTCAAGAATTAAGAACCGATTTTTTAAAGTTCTCCTGATTTTTTCTGGTCTCTCATCAAACCCTGACTTCCTTATTATGGGACTACCTTTGAAATATCTTCTTGCCAACAAAAAAAATATGTATCCTCAAAATCGGTTCGTAAGCGACGAACTTATATACGGTCAATTTGTGAAAGAAATCTCAACATAAAGTAAAAAATAAATATACTCACTTCCAAACCAGGATAGCCCCGACAAGGATGCCCAGCACAAGCAGCACGGAGCACAGCGCAATGACTGCAGACGTCTGGAGAGATGGGCTATTGTGGTTGTACGCGTCGATCTTCTGCAAAAAAAAAATATTTTTTATACACCTATTATAATTACAAACAATAACTGATTAGCAAAAAACTTCTTTTAGGTAAGTCTAAAAAACTATAACAATGAAACAAACAAAAAATATTAATTATCAGATTTGTTTGAGACTTCCGTAATTGGTGTCAAAATAAAATTATAACTTTGAGTTGTGCGTCATGCCTTTTATATATTTTTTAATTTGCAAATAGTCCGTTCAAATAGAGCAAATAGATCTTTGTTTAATTTCGCGCCGTAATACCCGTAATTAAAGAAAAATAGAGCAATTGTTTGACTAGCATCCTGTCTGGTGTTAAGCTGCGATGCGGTCTACAATGACGCTCCCTTGCCTATTAGGTACTTGGTCATCCGTGCCATGAAGATACTATTTGAACTATACTATCCCTATACATTCTATTACTAGGTCATTGTTTCAGGTAACCCTCGTTTAACTCTATGAGACTCAACGTAGTAGGTTTAGGACCTATCTCAGTAGCAGATACGTTCTGCCGTCATTTGAAGAAAAGGTATAGCATCACAATTTTTTTTGTAGGAATATGTGCTTTTAGTGGCTGAACTTCAGAACCACTTAAGGATCATTATCCTTGGCCCAAAGCCAAGATTTGTGCCTTTCCTCCTATTGCGTTAAGTAGGTATCCGAAAAAGTTCATAACTTCACTTTCTTGAACAAAGTTAGTATAAGATGCTATTGCTAACAAAAACCTAACTTTGCAACTAACATAAACCAGTCCAGATGATAAACATCATGAAATAAAATAAACAATCACTTTCAGTAAGCAAGCATATGCAGACAAAAACTGTCCTACCTACGTACAAGTTATAATACAAAAACAAGACCGTAAAAGTAAGATTGTACGGAACGCTTGGACAGATTCCAAAATTTCCTTTGACGTAACGAATTTGCCCCTTATTTACTACGCCGTTTATAAAGATCTTTTCTTTTGCGTGTTTCTTGGCAAATTTTCGAAACATTCACTCGTGTCTTAAGTGCTTACCGTCTCGTTAGTCAAATTATTAAATGTATTTCTCTCCGTATTTCAGCGGCTTCATTGTCCGATAGTTGATTTAAATTTATTTGTTTATATAAATGAAATAAATATAGAAGAGTAATTCCCAAAGAGGTAGGCATAGAAGCTGTAAATATGTACGAACATGTATGAATGTACAAGAGGAAAAAAAGATTTGCTAGACATAGACTTGGTGTCCCATTTAAGTTTATTTGTGTATATAAATGAAATAAATATAGGAGATGAATTCCCAAAGAGGTAGGCATAGAAGCTGTGAATATGTACGAACATGTATGAATGTAGAAGAGGCAAAAAAGATTTGCCAAACATACACTTGGTGTCCCATTTAAGATTAAATATACTACAGTATAAAAACTGAAAAGGTAAGTAAAAAATCTCCCTTCGTTTACTTCTAAAAAATATCTTTTAAAATAGCACCGTTCATAATAATTACGAACTAATCATATTTAATATCTCTATTAAATGGGCCTCCTGTTCCGCGAAAATGTCTTAACTTAAAAAGTACCTATTGAGGAAAAAACTAGGGTGCAAGGTGCAACGATTGGGGTGTGTTTTATATAAAATTATGTTATTAGAGAAATTTCGGTTCTAGAGGCGTTTACGTCACGCGACTGATGTGAAAAAAAGTCATTTCTACACAATGGCCTTTTTTTGGGCTGCTTTTTTTTTTGTTCGAGCACACATACATGCACGCACACACACACACACATGTGCCCGTTACCCGTAACCGATATCTGGTGCATTATTTCACAATTTTTTTGGTCCCTATAGAGCGTCAGGATCACGTACGACTTTAGGAAGTTTTCCCTGTCGTATATATTTTATGAGCACGTGACCTGTTTCGGGTAGTGTCTGTTGCCTGCCGTTTTTATAGTGGATAGTATAAAATTTGTTTTACCCTCCCTAAGAGGGTTACGTTTAATAATAATGCGCTGAGTAGACTATTTCGCGACATCTGCTCATGTATTGGAATTATGTAGACCTATTTTTACGCCCCTTTTTTGGGTGTGTTGAATATAGTGTTCGTGTTTTCGTGTCCGTTTTTTGATAAAATGTATCTGCTGGTTCAAGTGTGATAGACAGTATCCCCCTAACGCCTATTTACTTACACAACTGTTATTACAGGTCTATTTGAACTATTCCGTATTTGACATACAACTGACAAGTTAAGTTGAGGTACACAAAAGTGTATCTTCTAAATAGCAATTCAGCCATATTTGGTAAGGCCCTTTAATTATAACATTAGGTAGTAAAAGTGAAAAAAAAAAAAACGATATTATGAAATAAGGAGCTAACTAAACAAAAGTTGATTTGTCAAAGATACAACTATTCTTTGGGGCCTCTTTTGTGGGGGTTCTTTTCAGAGGGTCCATTATAGTAACGAGTACATAAACCATACCAAAACTTCAATGTGTCAAAATGCCTATTTTAATATACGTAGTATACGATCATTTGATTTTATTTCATCATCATATCAGCCCATTGACGTCTATTGCTGGAAATAGGCCTCCCTAAGGCGGGCCCAAAAAAATTATTCCATTTGATTTTTACTGTACTGTTTGTGTAATACTTAGAACTGTGTACCTACATAGGTGGGTATGTTGTACATACATAGGTGGGTATGTTGTACATACCCACCTATGTAGGTGAGTTATTCATTTGCATATCATGTGTAAATTAAAAGACATAAAATATATCAACAACAATATTCTGCTACAGTTAAAATCGAATCAATCTTCATAAAAGAACTTTTCGTCGGCACCCACGCCCCGTACCTTAATTTGAAAAATATCAACATGAGGCGAATCAATTAAAAAAAAAAAGCACACGCAACAAACAGTATTGTTTAACTTTCAATCTGATAAACAAGAAATTTTGAATGTTCCTGGCATCGGGCCAATTTATTGGGACACCTCATTCCTATTTGGAATTTATGCACGGCGGGATCTCACAATAGCGGAAGATAATAAAGTAAATTACTAAAACGGTGAAACAATTCCCAGTTATCTTTTTAACAAATCTTAAAAAGGGAACAGTCGAATATATGGACTCCGAATATACAGTAGGGTGGAAATAATTTATATACCAAAGTAATTGGTCAGATTTTATCATAAACACTGTTTCGGACTGCTCGTAACGTCAAATAATCTAATAATATTAGAATTTATTCACCATTAAATAGTAGCTAGTCAATCGACAGTATGGAAATTATTGACGTTAATGTTTGGGATATTATTGCTTTTTATTAAAAAAAAATTAATGTAATTTTACTCATTGGGTAAACGCACTTTCGGTGTCAGTTGAAAGTTTTCCGATATCTGTTATATTTACAGAATTATGGACTGGCCACACTTAACGATTACACTATATATACTATATACAGTCAATCAAAAACAACAAAAAAGGAACTCATTCGAAGCCATTAGGCACCTAGATATTTTTTTTACTTGTTACAATATAAGAACTCTATCTTATTGATGATTTAGTGACACAGAAAGTGACATCAAAACCGATAGACCACTTTCATGATACCTGCATAATAATCCGGATTTTATATGAACTAGGCTAAGTCCTGAAAGAATGGACAGAATTTTTAAATTGCAGACGTTGCTTTACGATAATGAGACAGAAGATAAAGCTAATTGAAAACAAAAGGGTTGACTGTAATAGAAATACTTTAAAAATGTTGTGTAGGATATATGAGCCTTCAAAGGTCATTTACTTTTGTCCAGAAACTGTATTTCCTAGTTTCTACCCTTGAAACTTTATACACCACTCTAAATCACTGTACGACACACTTGTAACTGGCCAAATATAAATAAAGCCTCTGTCATCTAAAATACCATAAAAAGTCAAACTTTTTTATATAATAATGACTTTGCAAGAATTTCGAACGCAGAACAAACATAATTTTACGAAATTAAAATAATTTAAATAAAGAAGACGAAACTTGGTCCGCTGCATCACTTATTCAGCCGGGGACAATACTAGACAATGTCACAACTGTCTGTCTGTTTGTTCATTTAATTGTTCAGAATGAGAATGCAAGTTTTTGCTGCTTAAAATGCGCATCTCGTCGTAGACGCTCGTGTAATTTTTATAATACTTTTTGTTCCCGTTTATGTAGATTTACAATGGATAAAAAAGCGGTGACACAAACAAACTAAACTTTTTTTCCTCCCTGCCCGAACGTGGGTGTCGTAGAAACTACACGGCTTATAAATAAATGTATTAAAATTAAACAGTTTAGCGAAGTAGTTTAATAAATGGAATATAAATCGGAAGGCAAACGGCATCATCATCAGCCGCATGACGTCCACTGGTGGGTGAGGGCCTCCCCAATGATTTTCAAGATCAATACGGGGGAAATACTAATAATCGGCACGCTTGGCAGGCGCATTGGCGATCGCTGTGGTGTTTTGGTTTAACTCACAGAGAGCGCTGTTGCCCGTACTCTGGAGAGTTCCCTCAGTCGGAAGGCAAACAAGCACCAGCATAATATTTTATCAGGCTAATGGCTATGAATAATATGCAAACTTTTGGATCACAAAGAATACGGCCCGAAAAGTTGTCGAACTCACATAAGGACAATTCGAACAAAAATAATCAGGATCCTAACATCATAAATACAGTTCCGGCTACTTTCTCGGATAAGGAAGTAAAGTCAGCGACCCGACGCAAGTTTGAGGAAACGATAATCGTAATTTAATGAAAACTCGTGCACCGTACTGAATTAATTAAACTTTCATTCACTTCTTTTTTTCAACAGAGGACTTTTTTATTAATTAACGGAGGGGCATTGACAAATCGGCTACCGTCAGAAGATCGACAGGCCGATAAAATGGAGGGCCGAAAGCCGTTTTTTGAATATTGTTATTTAGAGATTTTTCTCAAGATATTGCCGTTTGAGATACGTGAGATTATGGCCGGATAAATCGTCCTGGGACCGATGACGGATTTCGGTCCCGATAGTGCCACGTTTTGACAAATTGACGTCCTTTATTCGGGCTCAACGCACAGGGATCATGCGCTTAGATTGTTATCGCGCTAAAGCCTTTTTGGCGTTTCAGACGTTGTGACATCTCGATACTAAACGAGCGATATTCTTACAGCACGCGGCTCGGTAATTTAAATACGTTACGTCAGATTGATATCCGAGGTCCATACAGGTTTAGGTCAACAACCCAACCTATAAAAATCTCAACTTTTATGTGACACTTTAATTAGGAGTTAATAAAGAGGTAGGCTGTCACAATAAATTCATCATTGAATGCATTTAATAGCAATAAAACCGAGGTAACCGCGGAACGATCGACAAGTATCGCCCGTTTATCGTTTTTCAATAAATGAATCATCGACCACCCGATAATTCCGTGAACAGTGATGAATCGAAAATACTGCAAATAATCGACGATGGAACACCTACTGCGAGGGTTTCTGCTTGCGCTCATCCAATTATTGATCGGCTTTTTTATTGGACTCAATTAATATGAACACGTTTGATGTCTTAATCACGAACTAAGTGAGGGATACGCTGTTATCTGTACCACAAGAATGTGATCGCAGCTGCCTCTACTGCCAATAAATTGGCGGCAAATACGCCGTAAATTGAGCAACTCGTGAGAATGGATTATCTCTTGCGGTTTTTAAAAAGCACAGCTGTTTTTTGGTCGCCTAATTCCTCCATCGCGGTGGTTTTCCGTAATGCATCCAAGCGGTTCTGTGTGAAATCAAACAAAAAGAGAAAGCACTTAAAGACAGTTACCTACACTCAAAGTGTTTGCGGATCGCAGTTACGAAAATCCAGGTTTTGTAGCAGTTGACTTGTTTGACAAACATTCGAATTTGTGAGCAAGTACAGAATTCTATTCAAACATTAAAATCGGGTAAGTATGTACAAACTTATTTTACATCTTTACAGGCAAGAGTAAACGATGTTAGATTACTTTTGGACAGTGGAAACCACTATCTGGGGTCTCATTAGAACACGCAGCAACGCTAATATTTGCATAGATAAGAACCGCTTGATTCATAATTTGTGGTCTAAACATGTTGAAATGGAAGCGGTTTTTAGATAAGATATTTTTGAACGATTCATCAAAGTAGACAACATTGTGTTTTGACGAAGCGGAACGGAATTCAGGGAAATATTTTCATTAACGACACCGTCGTTTGGACGTTTTTTAGGTGTAAAAGATAAATTTCGTGTCAAAACAATGTGTTCACGTGTTTGCTTTGATGAGCATAATGGACAGAAAAGATTTTTCACAATAAAATATTATACGTACTGGTTCGGAGTCGCAGGTTTCCAGGTCAGGAATCGGGTCATCGCCGCAGTAATAATCTGCTTGCAAGAACGGCGGTCTCGGCGGTGGCGGCAACAGGAACTCCGGCGGTGGTCCAAAGCAGTCACACTCAGTTAAATCCGTGGGCTCTATTTCCCACATGTCTCCGTAATTTTCTAACTTATCACTACTCACAACCTCACTGTTATCACTATCACTAATATATCCACTAGTATCACGTTTTGTACGATAATCTTCATCAGAGCTCCTTGATCTAATTATTTCTGCTATGTACAGTTCATCGTCGACATCGCTCCAAACATTCTTTCTGATCTCTTCATCTTCATCTATTACATTTCTATTCTCTTGTATTTCGTTTTCTTCTGCTATAACCTGATATCCTTCGTCTGAATGAAGGATATCGCTTTTAGCATCGACGTGAAATTGAGCATTTTGTTCATCACTATTTATTGCTTTAGTTAACGGATTGACATGGGAATCCCTTTTGTTTCTATTTAGAACGTCATCGAATTCCGTCCCAAAAGCGTACAGCGACGCCTCCCTAGGACTGCGTCTATATCCCTCGGCCATACGCAGCTTTCTTCTAATTAGCTGTAACAAAGAAATAAAAAAATATATTAATATAAATGATAACTTGTTCAACACAATAAGGCGTGGTAAAGAAATGTGTATCACATGAGTAACGAGTTGAAATGTCTGGCCAATCTAATTTCTCGTCTAACCAACGCCGTATCAATGCCACAACGTTAGAATCAAACTACTTATTATTTAATAGAAGAGCTAACACCTCATTTTGTATAACAAAGAAGCCGCAATTACAGACTACTACATCTCGAAGCACAATGGGTGCCAGGCCGCTCGTGATATCATCGGCACCACTCTTTCAATGTTTTTGTTTTCTTTTTACGTCGGGGCGAGTTTCTAGCATGCGCTCGGTCTGGTATTTTGTAGGTACATTTATCAGGCGCACACATTCATAGAAATGGAACTTTTTTATATCGCTTCAAACATTTCGATGATAAAATAGGTACGCATCGGTGTGTAAATCAGAGATGTGATTTGAATATTTTATAGGGGTTGTGAAAGTGTTGATTTTTCCGGAGCTTTGGAAGGCCCTTGTGAATTTTTGATGGGTACGTGTCATCTTAGTGAACAATCAAGCGTGTGTGTGCGTACCGAAGTAGGTGCTGAAGAGATCGTAAGGTCGCAAGGTCAACGGGCGTTGGATGACTCTCAGTGAGAGCCACGCTTGTTAATGTATTGCAAACCGTTACAATATAATACGACTGGGATAGTCATGGTAGGAATCTTTATTGTGGATCTAACGATGCTAGTTGGATGGTAAGCAATCATGAGAGAGCCGTTTTTGATCTTCCATAGTCGATTTCCTGATTCGTTTAAGTACTTTCTGTTGTTATAATAATACCCCTATACATGTAACTAAGCATCTAAAATAACAAACAACGTTCACAATACGCCATTTTATTTTTTATAAAAACAAACAATATTTATGTTTTGAATAATATTTCATTGTGTCACTGCGGAATTCGTAAGTGCTTCTTCACGCTTTTAAGACTTTGACTTTTTTATAATACTGTTTTCAACCAACGATCGTTCTCTCATGATCGGTGAATTTTGATTTCACTGGTCAGTCGGATTGAATACCGATGGCCTCGGATCAGCGGCGGGTCGACATCGAGAGCCTCTTGAAGCCTCTTAACGAACCCATTCTGTTGGTTTCTCACACGAGTCATTAACGTCCCCTTAGAGATATTGGTTGCGATTTCCAAAGATGACCTCTTTAGCTTGAACTTAGCGATTTATCCGTCCATCGAAGGATTGTGCGCCACACAAAGACAATCTTTGATGTTGTCTCGTCAACTCTTTTGAAGTAAATGCCATTTCGTTGAATATTTCCTCTTGAGCCGCGCATGGAATTCGCCAAGTATTTCTTCATAATGTGTACAATGAAAATACTTAAGCGGGGCGCAATGCAGACTATGATAGTTGAAGTTAATTATAAATATCTAAGTTGAGAAAAATTCATCTGCAAAATGCATTCTTACAGATTACGGAGTGCAATGAGTTAAGTGGATTTGCAAGTACGTACGTCTCTGCAACAGTTGAATAGAAAATGTAAGGTAAAATCAGAGTGGGTACGCGACATCAGTATTACGCTACTCAAATAAAGTGCCACTATTTATCACGCTACCCTATACAGCGCAAGGAGTATGCGAAATGAAAATGGTTATTACAGTCTTCATTCGAGAACGTACAGTGCATCGCATTTTTATCGGCAATAAAGGAAGGGGAAGAGTCTGGAGGCGGTGTTGTCTCACTGACATATTTGGCAAGAGTTCTTTCTTGATGTTCAAGTGAACAGTCGCCAAGACTCCCAATAATTTGAACAATTGAAAATATTTCTTTTTCAAACGGAAGAAGGTCGACTTTTAAATGGTACAGCTGAAACCTCGTGCGCTATGAAATTTTAAGTGCTTTGTTCTTGTGACTTGAAAGTTTGGATGTTTGGTATAGAAACTGCACTGATGTAAGTCAAAGTTAAAGTGCCATTGTTAGGTGTTTTCATCGGATTTCCGTTGTAAATCGAACAGAAAGCCGAGATTAAAACAAAAATAGGGTTTAATTTTTCACTAGTAAATTCTATTTTCATACTCACTATTGGCAGTGGTATTGTGGATGCTATAAAGCAAAATCATAATGGATAGGTTCGAAATTGGAAAGCACTTAGCGAGCCAATAAATTCATACCAATCTGTAGTAAGTAGTTAGGTCTTCGGGCAATAATAAAATTGAATACTTTCCATTTATTACGATTACATTCTTAGCAACGTGATCGCCATGGGCTTTGAGCATTTAGCACCAGTTGATACAAAGTTTACTTAGATTGTTTTTCCTGCATCGCCTGCCGTTAGTCATATAGTCTCAGCCACACGGTAAATAAGCTTTTAAATTTACAGTTTCCGAAAAAACTTATACTTGCGTGGCCCCGCTCCGTAAACTCCAAGCTCTAGGCGGCGTGCATTGACTGAACATAGAAGGAGATCTATAGAGCTCCACGTACCCTCCGCGTATGCTAGGTAAGTATTTGTAAGTAAGAGTAAGCTTGGACCACCAACATTATAGATGTGGCTACCTGTAATTGGTCGCATACCCTGGTCTAAATGTGCATATGTTAAGTAAATGTAAGTTAAGGTGTGTAACTGTTGGTGGTCCTAATAAATAAATAAATAAATATGATAATACTTTGTAATATCTATATCCTTATATTGAACTTACGCGTTTCTTAAATAACCTAAATATCATGACGATAGCGAAGGCGATGAACACCCTAAGATTTTAAACCACAATTACTCACTCGTAGCTCATCGAAGGCAGAAAATAATTAAACTGAGATCTTGTTGGAACATCTCACGGTTGGCCGATTGGGAATGGCCTGCCTTTATTGAGAACCCAGGCTAGCTTGTTGACAGTCGATCTTTGATCTCAGATACAGTCGAATTGCTACTCACCTAAGTTATTTCGAATATAGATAAGGTCGGTAATGAAGACATTTGAATGGTAATAGAAATTGAAAATTGAGCGTCGACAATTTTATAGGTATTCCTAATTCATGAGATACTGGTTTGTGTAAATTCTTTCTTGTTCGAGGATGTTTATGTTTTGTTCGGGGTGAAAATTAATCCGGATTTATTAGACGGTTATTATCTTTTGTAAATTTGCAACGAACCGGTCTTTTATTTGTAAAGTTTGCACGTATCAAACCATTTATTTTCATAATGTATTTTATGTGAAGTTTTAAATATTGAATTTAATTTTGATTTTACAATTATTATCTTTTAAATGCATTAGTCTGTGTTTTTAGCGTTTGAACTCGAACAGATATTTCAGTATAAGTTCCCATTGAAATATTCATAACTACGTATATACATATATAGTTGTATCGGCTTGACGACGCTCACGCTATTTATGTTATTAATGCAGCAGGTGAGAATATAATATTTATTTTAATAATACGTTATCATTTTACAGGTTCTTGAGCCGGCACCGAAATGATAAAAATCCTGTTACACCACTTGAATAATATCCTCTTAATACTATGAAAACACTTATCTATTTTATTTTGCAACCACTTCGTAAATTAAACAATAGTCATACAATAAAAACACCACTTGAAACTAGAAATTTATCCGCACCGTAAAGTTTTACGACTTACAAGTCACCTTGTTTGCTTAAATCATTATTACCATGGACGTAGATAGAAGGATTATAAAAACAAACGACAAAGCTGGGAAAACGTTGACCCCTGGACACGGGGGCTATAAATACCAAAAGCCCACCAGTGTCGGTACGAACGCACTATCATCTAGTGTTAACATAACTGATTAGACATACCTTTGTGCTGTTGAGATGAGAAAGGGGACCGCCGCCATTAAACCGTCTAAAAGTAAAACAAACACGAACATCAAACATCTTGTGCTGAAGAACTAGTAACCGTGTAAAGCAATGCGATTCAGAGCTCCGCTTTAGAGGAAATTGAGTCTACAATAAGCTCAAATTGGTATAATCTGTTTACCATACTTAAGTTACATGTTCTCTATATTAGCATTGAGTCCTTTGAAAATACTTTCGAAACCACCGTGTCCCGGCTACCTCTTTAAAAGCTTATGGGTTGCGCGATTGACTGTTTTGTTGACCGCAAATAATGCAAACAGGCACGGTTTAAGGGCTTTGTTTGTTATTCCGGCGGTAGTTTTGAAGTTTGTCCCCACCTCTCCAGCGGTACGAGGATATCAGGTGCTAATAGAAAAGTTCAAGTTTGTTTTGTAATCCTGGACTAGTGGAACGATATTGGGAAAGTTCGGAAATTGTGTGTCCCATGTCATAACGGTAGAGTATCGACCTGATTTACGAGGAGCTATCTTACAACAAAAGTAATAGAAGTGGACAGTTACTGGCGTATTCATAAAAAGTTAAAACGTTAACTAATTAGCTAAAAGTACTGTAGTGATGCCCTTAATAGTTCATAATATTATGTATGAATGCTTTTCTTTAAAGTTGTAGAATACCTAAAGTTTGGTTAAAAAGCTTAAGGTAAATTTTAATTCAAATCAAAATGGGTGGAGTGTGTGTGTGTGTGTGTGATGTGTTCCAAAGACGTCGCCACTTCAGAAATTCAAGACTTACCATAATACGTTCTTTCACTATAAAACTTATGTCATCGACTGTCTTAAAATCAGAAGTAGCAATACCTCTTCACTTTGTGCTCTTGGCGGATATGAGGATGTCGATTATACGTATCTCTTAGAGAAAGGTCTACCGCCTCTTTAACTGGTGGGTCGTGAATAATTCGACGTTTGAACTGTACTAACTGAGAGCGTTGTCTGTTGTAAGATACTGCTGTGATTTCACGCCTGTCTAGAATTACTATGAGAAATATTTTACATATTTGTTTATCCGAAGTGAGAAGCAATTACTATGATAATCTACTGTTAGGTGTATTAACCGTTTCAATATTATTTCGAAAGAGTTTATGATTGATATCCAAACTCATATTAGAATATTACTTTTGTTATTAAGTTGCTGTTGGCTTGCAAATCGCATCAATGAATTAATGCAACACAAGCTATTGGTAACGACGAGTATACAAACCACCTCAAAGACAAGATAATTCCAATTCAAACTCCTGTGAAACGTGCCCTCGTACGTTTCGAATATACAAAAGGCTTCACGTTAAATTGTTGAACGATACACCGAAATGGCCTCTCTGGTTCGGAATAATTCTTCTTGTGAGAACCTGGCGCTGTTGCCGACACAAATCTAGACAGAGGGGAGATCTAACCTAATTCTTCCTTTGGTCGAATACGTTACTGACGTACATTTGCCAAGTGGCGTTGCTCCAGCGCCAAACGCCTAGATTTTATGCAAGCGTCGGTACTTGCTTTTATGCAGGTCGTACGCCATCTTGATTTAGTACAGATTTGAACGTCACCTTGTGGGTTACAGTTCAAAATGCAATTACAGGACGTAGCGGGATTGTCTTTGTGATTTGAAGTGTGCTATTCGTTTTCGACCAGTGAAACGGATTCGGCTGTTAAATTGTACGTTACGTCATCATGGTTTCTGTGTAATTATGTGAAGACACAAGGTTCATGTTCGTATGTACTCACACCCCTTCCGATAAGGCAACCTAAGCCTTTGGCAACAATCCCGATAAAATGTTGGGTCACGTGGATCGATCCAATTTAAATTGACACCTGAGTCGCAACAAAACTACTGACTGTAAGTTCAATGCAATTTTGTCTTGTGAAGCTACATTCGTTGGAAATTGGATAGTTCTTATGGGTGCCGGATCACGTAGGGGATGCGACGTCACCAGCGTATCTTCAGCTCTAAGGACTAGAGAAATCAAATAAAGTTCGTAAAGATCTGTACTGCTGTCGTGAAAGTACTTGAGACATTCGGCACTGCAGAATTTCTCACACGATACAGATCTTGTTGTTTATGTTTGTGCTCAAGTATACTGATTTTTGGAAGATTTCTTTTTTGTACGTAATTGGTGCTCAGTGGCGTGGAGTAGTCAAACAATTTCTAAAAACACCATCTACCTTCTTATTTGACCTGAAGGTTGTTTCTTGTAATTTTGTCCTGAACATTGCGTATACATAATTTATCTTTTCCATTTGAAACAAAAAAATATTTTACGTTTTTTTAATTTTGGAATAAATCTTTTAACTGTCGTGAGAAAAAATCACTTATTTCCACCAAAATAACACCATTGAACAAAAAGCATCGTTTCTCTACGAATTCAGCCGACAATTTAAATATCTGGAATGTTAAAAGATAAAGGAGCACTTTGATTCAGCGCCGAGAAATATAAACAATCATCATCATCAGCCTATATTCGTTCACCGCTGAACCTAGACTAAACAATGTTAATTGATATTTTTAAAGACATCGGTAAATTCCATAGTACTTCGTCAGACGGCAAAACAACAACACAAACAATATTCTAAACTTAAATTACACCGCTTTAATCTCGAAGGGTTGGCTGATAACCATGTTATCCTGCATCGTTCAATTTAAAAAGTTTCGTCCATTTCGCGCGCGAAATTTTAATTTACTTCCGATCTCAATTTAAAGTGTCTAGAACCCTCGTCTCGGCGCAGTCGCGTCGTTGGACATTCTACCACCACTAGTCATTTCAGGAATCTGATCACGTAAACTATTTCAGAGGATGGGTGGCTTTATATTACGCCCGGTTCACACGAGGCGTGAAAACGTTGGGCTTTCGGGTAAGAGTTGTGATTCTGGCGGGAAAGTTTGCGAAGTTTGTTTTTATCGCACGATTCCCTTGATGTCCCTGTGTTTCGGGTGTAAACAAACCGAACTGCGAAACTTTAAGTATCGACCAACATGTGTTGGAAACTGCTGAACAGGAAGGTGCATAATTTTGCCGGCAAACTCTCGCGTACGGATTTTCGACGTTAAGCAGCGTGGAAACTTGTCAATTTGTCAAAAACACATTTTGCACATCGAATACGACGACATTTCTGAAGCATGTTATGTTTATTAGGCAAAACGAGTATGTAGGGATCGCATAGATAAAATATTAATAAGTACTTCTGCAATGTATGTTGTCATGCGACATTTATGTATAATTCAAATAAATCAATAAATTTCCCTTCCCTAATGAAGTCCCTTTATTCTACTCTCACAACACACCATCTCGGACACATTCATCATTCATGAACCATCACTGCAAGACCTCCTTCGCCTAACTATTCTATTCATACGCAGGTCCATACCAATTTAATATACCACACATGGTCCCGATACGATTATTCCGTACCACTGACTTAAAACTCAACTGACTTAATTAAGATCTCAAACGACGCCAATTTACATGGAATCCCTTACGTGATTGTAGACTTAAGAAGTCAATAGAAGTGCCAAGTGCCCAACGCGCCAAATTATTTGGCACCGGAGTATTTCCCGCTCAATTTTTACTGGCTTAGAAGGCAGCGCCATCTACATTGGTGCGGTATAATTGGCGTGTGAAATTCGAAATGTAATTTGGTAGGAAATTGCTGTCAGAAGTTTGGGGTGGGAGTGTGAGTTGACTTTAATAGCTTTGTGGGGATGTGGTACTTCGCTACCTACATATGTTCCTACCTACTTCGTTGAACGTCGTGAACAAAAGCCTTATGATTTTCAAGAACTTCTATTTGTTTTAAACAGTTTATGTGAGAAATATTTTTCAAATTGCCTACCTAATAATCTGTAAAGAATGTATTTTCCTGTGCGAATCAATTACATCATCAATACCGAGCCTAATAATGACAAAAAGTAGATATTTCTCAATGATAATTACCGCTAACTAATCTATAAAAGTGTATTTCACCATGTACGTTCAATGCAGAAAAATAACTATCCACGTCAGTTATGCGATGCGATAAGTACAAGTAAGGATTAAGTAAGTGATTAACAATGATTAAGTCATTATAAATGCCATGTACTATATAAATTACTCCCCTTCACTTCGTTCCAAGTGAAAGGAGAAAATATTTTGACGACTCTATCCCAACTGAGTTACAGCTCTACGTGTCTGTCTCAGGTTCCAGATATTTATGTTGTCAATAAAACTGAGCTAGTCCCGCGGGAGTCGAACATAAACAACTACGTAGATACCTACATAATATTGTCAGAGATAGTCTGCAGAATGGATGGAAAAAGTACGCTTGTATGAATCTCCACGTTCAAACTGTAAATATTTCTTAGATAGTTTGTATTGAACAGTACTTACCTATTTACCTTGTAAGCCTTTTAAACATAATATGGGCAGGTGAAGATAGATATTAAAAAGTTGCAAAAAGTCGTAAAAAGTAGTCCGATAAATACATATTTCTAAAATATTTACCCCCTTAGCAATAAACGCGTTGTCACTTATACAACGGTTATTACAGGTCTACTTGAACTGGTTATTCCGTATTTGACATACATTGACAAGTTAAGTTGAGCTTTGTGTATCTTCGAAATAGCAATTCAGCCATTATTAGTAATAATAATATACTGAAAGCCCTTAATATACTGAAAGGTCGTATTATAACTAAGCTGTAAGCAGACACTACCGCTGCTAAAATAACATCAGCGCGAAAAATGTCTCTTCTCTACCATAAAACAAGAAATGCCAAATAATAATAGGTTGAAAATCAAGTATCTCGTTGGTAGCACATGTCACACTAGAAGGTTATTTTACAAAGGATTGCCAATCGAAAATGGATGCGACGTCTAAATATGTAATAGATAGAGGATCTATTCGGACCTAGATCAACTGAGACGTCTGTAAGTAGAGAAAATGTCAAGATCAGTGTTTGATCAAATATAATGATATTAGATACTGTAGTTTAGATTTATTAGTGACTTTGCATACCCAGATGGTTCATTGATACGTCAATACATAGTATAAAACAAAATCTACAACGGGAGGTGACAGAGTAAAGGCTCAGATTCCTATGTATTATTAGATCTGTAAAACTACGCAACGGATTTTGATACGGTTTTCGTTAGTAGATTTAATGATTCTTGAGGAGGTTTACGTGTAGAGAAACAACGTTTGCCGGGTCAGCTAGTTAAGAAATAAATTCAAGTATGTAAAGAGATGACCGATTTGTTTTAAAGTTAAAGGAGATTCACAAAGCACAAACTCCAACGCAGACATTTATATTTATCTCTATAATTTGTTTGTAAACAAAAGGGATCGACATAGACAGGTACCTACTTCAAATAAACCGTAGTGAAATTACGCTATAAAACAGAACTCTCCTAGAAAAGAAATGCGTTGGTGTTTCTGATAGCAAGAAAAAAAATCGAATACGAAAAAATGGACAGTAATTTTCAGAGTGGATCTTCCAGAATGATGAGAAATTCACGGCGTTCTACACTACAACGTGTACCGAAGCCACACTGAATAAGCACCCGCTAAATATTCACTTCTTTTTTTTGTTCATTTTTTTTTAAACCACAACAACTATCGTTAACAAGATTCCGACGGAGGAGAACAACTCTCCGCCGCGCGCAAAAAGGCATAACACAACTTTTGCAACAATATTTATAGATATAAACATGGAAATTGCTGCCGCAGGCTATATTTCACTTTACCTCACTAATTTATAGTGCGCTTCTAAGGTGAATTTCCATTGAGCTTGATCCACCTCTACTGGTGAGGTGGACTGTATGAAGGACACAGTAATATGACTTCTTGAGGACAACCAGTTACATTTTTATTAATGATCGTATGCACTTAAGTTGGGCTCATTGGAAGTTAATATCACTAATTAAATAGTTTCTTGAATGATATTTCAAGAGTACTAACATGCTAAAGAGATTAATGATTACTGAAGCGAATAAAACTTAAGTATGAATTGTATTAAGTCGACAAAACATTTTGTTTTAAGAACAGTTCTTTTAAAAAGTGGATTTTGAAAGTCATACATAACTTTCTAGGATCGAGGAAATGAAAAAGACTACAGCAAGCAAGTATATAATTTGGATGAGCGACCACCTTAACTGGCGTCCAGGTAATTTGGTTACGGGCCAATAATTGGTTACAGAACGAATAAATGGTTAGCAATTGAACGGCGAAGTAGTGTCTCTGATTGATGTATGCCTTATAGTGAAATATAGCACTACCGAAGTGCGAAATTCCTGTCTTAATTGCTGTCCGATGTGAATTATGGTGTTATTTGTAACGAATATGCTGAAGGGAGTAAGCGTGCTTTGCTAATATAACACTGTTGATCTGATCAATAATTTGAGTTAATACTTTCAATTAATGATCTCTCAAAAAACTGAGGGACAGTTTTTGTTAATCATCATCATCGTCCATACTTGTCCACTGCTGGACAAGTGCCTCTCCAGTTGCACGCCACTGTGATCTGTTCAATTGTGTACAAAATGATATTCTTCATTGGAGGGGGTATCATGCAACGTGATTAATAATTAGACTTCTTAAATGCGATGTACCTAATTAAAAATTAACACGTAGGTATTTAAAATGTATCGGTTCTTCTCAAAAATTCAAAAAAATCCTGATAAAGTATTAGGTTGGTCAGGACACTTTTAATAATTATTATAAGTAGAGATTACGTGTGTATTCGAAACTTCTTATCGATCACTTCTTCTTTTATGGAAAAAAATGACTAAAATAGCTTTGTTACTAATAGCTACTTTTCCTGTTTGTTAATGTTGTCTAAATTTACTTCAAAAATAATCTCAGACTTTACTTCCCAATGTTCAATTGACAATGAATATAAATAGTCCTCAAGTAATGTACCTTTAGAAATACTCAAAAACTATATAAACAATAAATATTTTCTCACACAATCAAAGTAATGGCTTTTCGCATCAAGAAATAAATTAAATCAACGTTTCTATCCAGAGACATACATTGTAAATCAAAGTGTACCATCTCCTGGACATGTTGCATGAAACTGCAGCAATGGGAATTGTATCCTTTAGACTGTAGAATATTGTTGTCCAGAAGGTTCAGAATTCTGTAAAGGTGTATTTCATTCGTGTTTCCGTTACAGTACCAAGTTTTGCCTCGCCCACCGTTTTCTTACGATGTCTCTCTCATTAGGAGATTGCAATTAAATCCGTTTGCTTATCTTCCACTGGCTCGTAGCGGTTGAATGTATTAATCTATGTAACCTACAACATAAATAAGGAGATCCAGATAAAACTGTACGCTATTCATTTACTCTACTATTCAACTATTAGAGCCATTAAATAATTATATTTTGGTTTAGTATTTAATTTCCAACGAAAATTCAAAAAGAGATAGTAGAAATTTTTCAACAAATATCTTTCACAAATTCAAACTTCCTTTCAACAGAAACCATTCATATTTCAGCACGAATTCAATTCACTCGGAATAAATAAAAACATTGTCAAAATGTATTTCTATTTTCGTTTGTATTAAACACCTTCAAGGACCTCTTCAACGTCATCCACCTTTAATAAACAAAGCCTTTTTCTACAAGGAAATTCACAATTTAACGTTAAATAAACAATGTTTTTTTTCCCTTCCGCGCCACCGAACTCGAGGAAGCACGAAATTTTCACGCACGTACTTACGTCAGATCGCTCACGATCTGTTGATGCGATAAAAAATCGGTTATGCCCCCGTACTGTCTCTATTTGTAAAGACGACGGAAAGGGACGCAACGATGTTTAAACTATAGATGTGAATGAGATGGAGGTGCTGGTAGAAATAAAAAGTAGTCTTTATGACTTTATCATCGTGAGTTTTTCTGAGTGGTTCCTCAGTTTTTTTTTTTTTTTTTTTTCAAGTGTCGCCACCCAGGGGCTCTGTAATCGTAATTAAGTACAGCGGCGATTCAGATAATAGATGTTCTAGTCCAAAGAAGAAGCCCAAGCCTCAGTAGTTCGGTTATTTTGTCGGGTGGTCACTGGAAAATATACTCTATTTGGTAGTGTTTAAGTAACAAATCAATTTGGCACCTGTCATAATTTAATTAACATTGAAACCGCCTTTATTCTGCACACATAAGGATTTACTTTTGTTTAGCACCGAATTAAATTTACAGAACAACTGAGACCACACCAAGATGAAAAGAG
>SJJU01026802.1:0-12297 GCA_012932125.1 Conopomorpha cramerella | reverse complement strand
TGTTTTCGTTTTAACCCAACTTGGGACGAACGAATTTGTGACTCGAAAGATAACAGCCGGGGTAAAGTGCTAGCAACTGGTAGTCCTGATCAAGTGTTACCCTCACTTACCACCCCGGACCCAGCAAAGTTTTGAAAATTTTAGCTCACCGATCAGAGAGTAGCTCTGACCAGGTGAACAAAAAAAAAATGTACATACTATTTTTCCACAGGTTATAAACTGTTCCGTATTGAACTATATTTCATCTTTTTAACTACTGATATAAGGATTTACATTTACGCTGGATATTCACCCATCTTATAATAATTTAGTCATAAAAATATTCAAATATGACATACCTTTTATCCCACTTCTGAATTGAAATAAAAGGAGGACACTATCTCTATTATAATACTATATTTAGCAATACTTATGCTATTATTACATTTCACGTTGGGTTAACAAGTACTACAAGTATACGGTCTTACAATCTTTCTTGTACAATACTATATTCTTCAAAAAATCTCCACAAGACTGGCGATCTGTCTCCCGGACCGTCGCCATTTTTGTTTTTTCTTTTCACCCAATCGACGCCAACCGCCAACTTCCTCTAAACACGCGATTGGCTCATTTGAAAAGTTATAGGTGGCGTGGTTGGGCCCAAATGTTGTGATTGGTAGAATAGAAATTTCCCGTATTTGTTGCCATTAGCAATAATTTACTTTTACTTAAATTATTAATTACGACACAACGAAACACATAGATCAGTTTAATGAAGTGATAACAAAATGTTCCAAGAGAATGGATGCAAACTAAATTTCGTTTAAGTATATGCAAATGAAAATACAACCCAAACATTAATATGGAAAACTAATATTTCTACGAAAATGTTTGATAACTTACTTAATGTCAGTAAACAGTTCCACGATTTAATTTATAAGCATTTCATCATCATCATCATCAGCCACATAATGCCCACTGCTGGACGAGGGCATTTATTTGTCATTAAAAAACGCATTTGATAAATTGAGGAGGTTAGGATCAAAACGTATTAATATAGGTGTAACCAAATTTGATGAAAAAAGAGGAAAACTTATACCACTCTTAGGCCCTTTCAGAAGAAAAACATAAATAATCCATTCCCTTGTACATATACATGAAATCTATTATTTCTCAACAACAATTAAAAAAATAGATCATGGTAATGAAGTTATATATTTGAAAAATGTACAAAAACCCTTAGGGGAATAAAAGCAAATTAATACGTTTTGATTCTAACCTCCTCAATTACGCATTTTATAGTAGGTATCTGTTATAACTTGAGTGGCTGCAGTATAGTTCTCCAAGTCTACTTGGTTTGAAATCAATATTGTGGGCTAGAGTCCGTCTGCAAGTGCTTATGAACATTTGAAAGATAACATGTTGCGAAGAAAACTGGAAAAGTTGAATGAACTTGTTAACCATGAATACTATCGCGCCCTTTTTTAAATATTGTCAAATGCTTAGCAAGTGCTTCTGATTACTTTGCTTCCGATGCTTTAGGATTGGAGGGTTTCAGTGTATTTATAAAACTCGTGTAGGTGCAATTCACCCACGTACCTATTTACATTGTGAATAAACATATTTCAATTGGAGAGGCCTATGTCCAGCAGTGGACAGGTATGGGCTGATGATGATGATGAAACATATTGACGGCGATGAGCTCAACACTCTCACAACTCGCATAGGAATAATAAATCTACCCGGACCCCTAATAGTACGAGTAGAAAAGGCCTACCACAAGTATTATAGAACATAAACAAAATCTACGAAATAGTGAATATAACATGAGTACCAATCTCTTATCCTTACATGGTGACTTATTGAACCGACATTTTTTATAAATCACGAGAGATATCGCGTTACATAATAATAAACGCGACTTGAGAAAATATCGAAAAATAGATAAGTTCCTAAAAAAAACCTCGTCCGAAGCTTTGGAAAGCTGTAAATCATCAGTCCCCTGTAGTGAGATGAGTAGACTAAGATAACGTTGATAAAATAGAACTCGTATGTCAAACTGAGAAAGTTATTTTGTCCTCCCTTTAGTTAGAGTATAATTATTAACAGATATCGGAAACTAATTCGACTGGTTTGAGGGGGTGTGTACGGTTAATGAATTTTACATGTTTGTTTTTTTTAAATTAATTGCTTACACCTGAAGATGGGGAGGAAAGTTCTTAGTTCACAGCGTGTGTAATGTTCAAATTATGATATGTTATGTAGGTGTGGCGGCGGTGTTACCCGCGGACCGGCTTGTTTATTCTGTTGCCATGGGAATTTCGGAATAGAACGAAATTGCTGTGTTGTGCTAAAACTTCCTTACAATCCGTAATGGAGAGAACTAAATCTTCGGTGTTCCCTTTTCTGACAATAACGTCTGATTGATCATTTTCGTGTGTTTACGACGACGACGACGGCCTACGGCACATTCTTTTTGGTAAACAAAATATTGGTTTGGATAGACGAAATTACTGCGGGAAGAGACGAAATATTTTGGCCTTATTTGCCTGATTACTGCGTAGTTGGCCGTTCACGGTTATTTTACCTTTGAGAGACGTAATTTTTAACCCCCGTCCCAAAAAGAGGGATGTTATAAGTTTGACGTGTCTGTCTGTGTGTCTGTTTGTGCCATCATGACTCTCGAACTAATAAAGAATGACAACTGTCAGAATGCAACTTAATTTTTCTACGTAAGCTAGTGAAAAGGTTAAAATTTACTGTAGTAGTTGTAAATATTTACCCCGCTATTACCTTTTCCATTTAGATAACATTTCCGTGCGACTAGTTTTTCCTAGCTATTACATGAGTGAACCTGTCCGAGTGGGGTATCAAATCGAAGAGCAAAACACGTATATTTAAAATATGTGTATTCAACGAAAATTGATAATTGTTCAAAAGTTATGGGGGTTGAAAGTGGAGATAAAAAATCGATTTTATACAAATATGTTCAAGTGGGGTATCAAATGAATGGGCACGACACGAACATCTAAAATCGAGTTTTTTATTTGAAATTTAATAGTTATTTGTACCAGCCACGGCTTCTGACTATTTTGCCACCCCTTTATTGGAGCAAAAAAGAATTTACTTGTTTTTTTTATAAGTTGATTTACTTAAATTGGGTACCATATATTTTGCCACACGCGAAAACATCATGTTCGACTGTAGGTAGAAAATCAGAAAAAAGGAGTTCGAGAATAACCTCAAGGCTGAAACTAGATTATGAAAAATACCCCTATAATAGATATGATAGGCTGGAGGTGAATAGGCCCTGTAAACCCGAGAATAAGGTGAAAAAATACCTAATGCTTCATCTTAATTCTTAATTTAACCTTACACCCTATCATAGACACCAGACAGGTGGTTTAAATCTTGTCTATTTGCAATAAAAAAAATCGAAACCCCTTTAAAATATATCTGTCCAGACATTTTTTGGTGCTATAGTGTTTTATAATAAGTAACAGAAAACTTCTAGGACATAAAATACAGCAATCAGGATGAACTGATCCATATAAAGGTGCATCAATAATGTATTCAGTGTTCTGTAGAGCGTAAAATTTCTTTACGCAGTTCTAAGTGGGCGTGAAGGCGTGCGCGGGCGCAGCGTGTAGGTACACACGCAGGCGCACGCTGACATGCACAATAAGACAATGATGGACGCCCAATACAAACAAACACGAATCTTACCAACTAGTTTGAGAAGGTTTTTAATAAGAACAGAGAATGATAGGGAGTATTTACTTCATCATTTTTACGAAACATCTATAGGGAGTCGTCATATACTTATAGATAATATCTGTATAGCCGAGTGGTGACAGCGAATAGAATACATGAATTGTGTCAAATCCTAGCCCAATTTTTCCGTTCGTGGGGGTCATAAGAGGTTACCGAGGGAACTCTCCAGACGGGCACCAGCGCTCTCTGTACCTAAATTAAACCACAACACCACTGCGATCGCCAACCCGCCTGCCGAACGTGGCGATTATTGCTATCCCCCAGGTTATTGGGGGAGGCCCTCGTCCAGCAGTGGCTGGCATGTGGCTGACGACCAATAGTCGTCCTATACTTACTAATATTAAAAAGAGTAAAGTTTTGTACATTTGTTATACATTTTTTTTAATGATAATTACTCAGCATTTATATTCCGTGTAATAATTATTTAACTAAGTGAGTAATTTGATTAATTTTCTGAGTAGAACATCGACTAGATATATTTTCTGAAGAGCACTCGGTTACGTACTTAGTGCGTGTCAGTTAACATAATTAAATAGGCAATGAAAATGATACTATCAAAACTTAGTGAAACCATTCCCACAATGTGTTCATCTCTCAGCCATTAACTGTCGTCTGACACAAAATTTATTTTACAACTTCCCGATATGCATCGTAAAAAGCTAACACACGAAATGACACTCCTTGCATGCGATAGTACAAACACCACCATCACCGCCACTTTTCATTTACAAATAGTTAACCTAAACATGCAACTTTCAACCCTATTACACAAGCTTTAGAGTTTTAATTTCACATTGCGCGTTATTTTGGAGCAACCTTAAAATCTGCCAAGTCATGTTTCGGTTCCTAACGATCTAATTGGAGTGTAATAAGTGCATTGTAAAAGCCTTTTAACGACCATTTACGTGATTACGGACGAAGGACTTCCAGATTGTTCCGTGGAATTGAAATATTAAATGATGGTTCCTGTAACGTGCGTTAGTGATTCAATTTGAAGTGTTTGTATTCGGGGAACCATAAACGATAAACGGTACTGATCGGCAATATTCTACGATAGATAATTTAGAAAACGTATTACATTATTATCTTTCGGGCTGCTAAGTGGGATTTTGTGGGAAATATTTTTGATTGATCGAAGATATACACTTCACGCCTTTTAATCCCAAAGAGGGGTAGGAAGAGGCACTTCCTAAAGCAAATGCCCACGGTTCACCATGCGTGTTTAACCCAACGTGACAGGGGTTGAGCCCATCGCCGTCATAGGGTTCAGACACCTTGTTGTGTGCGGGTTTCTTCACGATGTTGTCCTTCACCGTACAAGCGTTGCGTTGCGTACATAGGCTTTGAAGAAGAGTCCCATTGGTACACGCCCAGTAGCCGGACTCGAACCCGTGACCTCCCGAGTTACAAGTAAAGTATCCGACCAACTGGACCACAGACGCTCGAAGATGTCTTATTTACTTGTTCTTTTTAATACTTTCGCAGTCGTATAAAATGGTACATAGTACATATGCTATGTGGCTATTGAATACATAATCGACAAACCTGCGAGAGGTGTTGCAGTATCTCATGGTTCATCGTTTCTCGGGGCTTCTCAGCTCACTCGTGGCGTCCGTTGTTAAGAATATACAGCAGTTAAGTTTGCCATGCTTACAAGCTGTTCACTGTTACCATAGGATTATTTAATCTATACAGTATTTTTTCGTTATTACAAACACTTTAGGATAGTATTGCGATAGTTTTTTAAATTTTAATTTAAGCCTTATATTTCATTTTTAATTAATAGTTTAATTACGGATTCACATGTGTGGACGGTTACAACTGTGTCGAAACTTCGAGCAAATAACGAAGGTAAGCTGAATGAATGCTTATCTTTGGTTAATTTCGCGCCGTAATACCCGGTTTAAACTATTAAATATAATAAAAACTACACTCGGGAGCAATGAAATCAACTCACTTTATTACTGCAACCAGTAGTATACTGAGTCGATTTCATTGCTCCCGAGTGTATTATACATATAGCGAGCGTTTCTTTAAAAAATAATTAATTTAAGCCTTTTACTTTTCGCCAATTCCACAGGCAGATATTGCCTAACTTTAGTAACACAATAATCACCGATGTTATATACCTACCAATATAATTTCAAAGGCAGATATATCTACAAAAGACCTAGGAAAAGAAAAAATAAAAGTATCACATTTTCACCTAATTGAATTTCTAGTTTACATTCCCGCCCCTAGCCTAAACCAACATTTCTTTGTGTAATGTATTCGATCAGGTTATACTGCCCTCCCACATGTCCATTCACCCTGTCTCCGACTCCCACATCCCGACCTGTCATACAACGTTAAAGGACACTGCGGGACGGATACTTGACTTCATACATTATGCATCACATACACATTTGATCCCTATTATGACTAACAGTTTTCTGCATCCTATGCTTAAGGTAATAAAGTAGCATTTCGTATATTTTTAAGAATCGTCGTATCGATTTAAATGGCGAATGGTATTCGATAATCGATTCATAAGAACGATGTTTGTTAGGCAAATAAGCTCTTGTATTATTATGCTTATATTGAATAGTAGTCGCGTACTGGTTTGGTACCAAAAAGGATTACGCCAGCTGTATTTCTTCGAATGAACAGAGTAGAATGCAATATAAGGCAGTGAAGTGGATTATTGGCAGATAGGCTAGCCTAACTTACACGTACGCTGCCTTACCATTTATGCTGAGGTACTAGATTGAGAAGTACTTATAGGTAAGAAATGACGTAACTGTCTATATTAAATTTTCTAACTGTCCATATTTTTTTTAAGAAGATGTGCACAACATATTTATTCAGTTTCTAGAACCTCTGTATTTTATACGATTGTTCAAAGTTAGTCGTAAACTTTTTATAAATAATATGCTACTTATTAATCATAGCTAAGTTTGGCCATTTTTTTGGGGATTGTATGAGTGTGGGATTGGCGGCCGCTTACAGTTCGAAGTCGGATTGAATTGTATCTCTGAAAAGAGACCAAATTTTTATGTAAATGTTTAGGAAAGCCAATTATTATATTAACATGTTTTATTTTAGAGTTGCAAATATAAACTTCCATGTTGTTATCGTCAAAGCATTTTTTTTTGTACATAGCAACTCAGTGGGATAGACACAGGAGTATAATTATTGCGGTCGTAATGCCGTAATGTCTGGTCTATGAAAAAACCCATTTTCAAAATAAAAATTATGAATTAATAGCTTAATGCAGAGCGAAAAGAAAAAATAAGGTATCGACTATTTTTCATATTATGCAGTATTCAAAATAACACCAAAAAAAAAATCCATTGTAATATTCCGTGAATTGTTGGTTGCCCTTAAGTCTTTTATTTTAAACACAGTGAACAAGCGTTTAACCAACATCCTGCCTTATGTTAAGCAGCGATGTGGTCTGCGACGGAGCACACTTGTTCATTAGGTACCTATTAATCCGTGACTTGAGACCTTCAAACCGCACTGCGCAGGAAATACAGACTCTGGCAAGTCATTCAACATCCTGAGTAGTATGAAAGTAGACGCAAATAAATAGGTATATAACCTGTTTTATAAAGCAGGTCATTAAGTCTTCTACTACTGTCATCACTCTCTTTGCAATGATATGTCAATTACAACTTTATAATTTAAAGTAAAATAAGTTATTGAGAATGTAGAGGAATTTAGAAGCATCCATTTTGCACATTGTTCAATATACTGCGTGTAAAAGGACCTCTATCAAACGTTGTTGTTGTTAGGCTCGTCTAATGAACAAATAACTTTAGCCCGACAAACGTTTCTAAGACCATACTCGAAGTCCTTTTACATGAAGTTCTTACACTCGTTTATTGTAAGTTTTATACTCTTTTAAACTCTATTATTGAATTCTGAAAGTAGGATGGGGGGGGGGGGGTTAAATGAAGTTTTTCATCTACGGCATTACCCTTTTTAAAAAAATTTCATATGCATATTCAGTAGGTCAAAAAAAAGGTCTGGGAATCGACTACTACCTAATGTAAAGACGATAAATAAACAAAAATAACTTATGACTTTATTTTTCGCTATTTTATTGTCTTAAAGACAGCTTCTTGTCTTAAACTCAGCTATTCCATTGCGAGATATAAATAGTTAGTTATACATACCTAATGATAATATAACTGTATTATATGAACAGACAGAATTGCCTGTTGATTGAAAGGAAGGCCGTTTCGATAATAGCATAGACATTGTATTAATAGCATTAGGGGAGGGTAAGCTGTATAGAGCGGAGCAAAGATCTCATAATGACGATCAATATTCATAATAGTACCTCATTGAGGTTGAGTGCTAAAATCTGAAGGCTATTCGGTGATAAATATTGTCATTACATACTGAGTATAAAAAGACCCCGAACAATGGTCTTAAAAACGTTGTTGAGCTTGAAAAATTAAAAAAAAGCTAGAGAAATTAAAAAAACATAATTAATTTCCATACAAAATGTCATTTCCCGAGGCAAACGAGATGAACATTTTCTTTTCCGTTTCCTCTGTATTGTCGCCATAGTAAAAGAAAGTTGTTCACATTGACGAGTTCAACAACGTTTCTAAGGGCGTATACAGAAATAAAGCAGGTAACCAGCGCTTATCGGGACATTGTATAGAATATTGTGTCTGCGTCGGCTACCAGCGCCGACTTCATTTCTAAGGATTTACCGAACGGCACCGGTTACCAGCTTTCTTTCTGTATACGCCCTAAGACCATTGCTCGGGTCCTTTTACACTCAGTATAGAAAGTTAAATTAAAAATTTTTGCGTAACTTTAATGTTAAATATCTTAGGATTGATTACATAAATTATTATTACTGTAAAGGTATTTTTTTAAATGTTTAGAACTAAGATTTACATTAAATGATGCTATGTGATAAAATTGTTACCTCCTAGAGGTTTAAAAATAAAAGTATTACCGATTTAAAAAGTAATAACGTGTAAAATTCCTAGCACCTGACTATTCCAGTGTATTTCTAAAATAACTCTTATGTTAAAGCCTTAAGGGTCACTGAGTGTACGTTAAATTACTACATTTGTGGTCAAAGCATCCATCAGGATCCGATTTATTGCCCGTTAACGTTATTTACTGCATTTGTGCTGTGAATGGGTTATAAGGGTACACCTACGTGTTTTCTCCTAAAAATATTTTCCTACCGAAAAAAACGAGTAGGTAAATAGATACCCTGCGATTTCACCTGCTTAATTTAAGGGACCTCATGTCAAGAACGTTTTTTTTCTGTACAGAATACTTATAACATTCTATAGAATATAATAGTATAGATAATAATAATAATATATATAAGTCTACTAAAAAACAAATAATACACAAAATTGACGTTTAGAATTTTAAAAAAATGCACTTCACGCCTTTTAATCCTAAGCACTTGCTTAATAAGCAAATGCCCACGGTTCACCAAGTGTATTTAATCCAACGTGACAGGGGGTAAGCCCATCGCCGTTATAGGGTTCACACACCTTGTGGTGTGCGGGTTTCATCACGATGTTGTCCTTCACCGTACGAACGTTGCGTTGCGTACATAGGCACTGAAAAAGAGTCCCATTGGTAAATGTCCAGTAGCCGGCCCACTGGAACACAGACGCTCCCTTTAGTTTAGAATATATAATAATATACGTTTAGAATAAAACGAGAGAAAATATGAAAAACGCGGAGGAGTAAAAGTATAAGAGGTTACGTTTTCTGTCCCTTACTATTGTATGGTATCCCTCATAGACCTAATATTCTACATTCCTATTACTCATATTATACCTATACGTTATATTATTATGCTTATACGTATGTAATCATGTGCTAGTTTTAAGGCATTGTTTATCCAATATATACAAATTGTCACTTTTATTGTAAAAAAGACATGCTCTATATGTTCTAAAGTTTCTGACTCCCCTTTTCCTAGAGAAAGAAAAGGATGCACAAAATAATGATGTTGAATTACCGAATCTAAATATAGATTCAAGTGGGACAAACTGAACGTATCATACGCCTTTCAGGTCCAGTTGTTTTTGTTGTAAGCTTAAATTAACTTTAGCGTATCTGTCAACTAACAACAAAGCATCTGTGCTGGTCACGGACTAGGCAAGTAAAAATAGGGCCCGAATACAATAATGTTAATTACCTCTGAAAGGCAAAGTGGACCCTTTGTGTCCTGTCCTTCTAATTACTTTTACAAAATTGCTTCCGTCGGTTAAATGACTCAAATTTAACGCATCATTAATAAGAGTTAAGGAACAATTCGGTAGCTCGGGAGAAACCAGAGAGGGTTTTTCGTTAGTCTTACCTAAGTAACTAAGTATGTTCCAATAAGCGTTTGAACATCAACCTACGTGGTGTTAAGCAGCGATGTGGTCTACTAAGTAGCTGTTGACTTGCGATTTGAAGGCGCCCAGAATGTACGGTGCAGGAAACACAGACTCCGACAAGTCATTCCTTAGTCTGGTGGTGGTCACTATGAACAAAATAGAGAAGAACAGATCACGCCTTTTAATCGCAAAGCGGTGTAGGCAGAGGTGCTTACTAAGTAAATGCTCACGGACAGGGGGTGAACCTCACCGCCGTTATTCACAGACCTTCTGATATGCGGTTTCCATCGCGACATAACATTAATTAATATTAGGCATTTTATATATAAGTAAAATTAGGCATTTTTAGTTTGACTTCGGTAATTTTTTATGTATCCTACAATATAATTCCCTTAAATGAACCCCGAGCAATGGTCGTAGCAATGTTCTAGGGCACGTCAATATTAACGAATGTTCATAAACAACTTTTAAAATGGTGTCAATGCTGCGAAAAGTTCTTCATTTTGACGAGCCCAACAATAATGGCTTTGTACAGTTTGACAGGGGTGACGGGTTATCCCGTTTTCCCAAAATTACCACGGGAACAGGAAAATCGAACTGCGATGCGCCACTTTTAATAACATAGTTTCAGTCTATGAACCTACTACCTACGTAAGTATCGGATGAATATGACAATAAAGTTGTACCTATATGTACTTAACTATAGATTTTAATCACCATTTTCCACAATGGGGTAGGCAGATATCTATAGGTATTAACCGATTACCCGTTTATACAACATTGCACCATGTGTTGGTCTGATAATGGCATAGGACTGAGGGCTTAGGCTACTCAGAAGGGTCTCTTGATTAATACCAAACTAATGGTTAAGGGTTGCTACCCGCAGACAGTAATCCACACAACCAGTTCACCCTGACCCCATTCCACGTTGTAATTGTGTGCAAAAAGAGATCTTTTTATAAGACAAAGCTTGTCACGAGAGCTGTCTACTAGACTCATCCTTGTTAGGGACATTGACGTTAGAATGGGATAAATTTTGGACTATTTTATGTTGTCATTAATTATTCTGAGATCACACGGTATTGTTGCGGTCCGCGTCTTAAACTAAGCTGGAGATAGAGGTTAAACTAAGTATTGACTAACAAACTTGTGGTGTGTATTATTAACATAGAGACGGTTGGAGTTTAGTTTAATTAATGTAGCGCGATTAACACAAGTTTGTTTTTTCTAGAAAATTATGTTATTGAGATTCTATTATTATTACATTAAGTGTTATTAGGAATGCGCTGATGGTACAGAATTGTTATTATCACAAGAAAATACTACAAAATAATACATACTTGCCTAATAAATAAATATACTTCCCGTGTTACAGGACCGAAAAGAAAAGGAAAGGAAGGAGGTTGGGCTCGTCAATATGAACAACTTTTACTATGGCGACGAGCCCGACAACGTTTCTAAGACCATTACTCGAGGTCGTTTTACACGCAGCATACACATTATTTTTAGTTCCATCCATTCAATTTTGCAGGGGGGTGGGCCTATCGTCGTTAAAAGGTTCACATGCATTATGGTAAAATTTCATCACGATCCTACCCCGTATGTGTCATTTAGCGCTAATAGGCTCTGAAAAAGAGACGAGCCCTGTAGCCGAGCTCAAACCCATAACCTTCCAATAGCAAAGCCAAGTACCAAACAACTAGGGATTTTATTAATAAGTCTTATAAGAAATGTTGTGCAGCAAAACCATGGAACGACTTTCAATGAAAATCGAGAAATCAATATATGATCCGATCGGATTCCTTTGACGACTTATTGGCTGAGAAGACGAATAAAACAAGTAGATATGAAGTGAAAGCAGTATTTGGTACAACCAGGATCAGTGCACTTTATTTTTTTAAATATATATGTTTATTGATAGTTTAATTAGTGCTCTATATGTATTATCTATTTTCGAAAATATTGTTCTTTAATTTAGGTCCAATGTTTAAGATTTCATCGGAAAGAACAATTTGTTTTTAATACAAGTAAGAAGGTTGTACAAGTTTCTAACTAGGTAATTATCCACGTATGTAACTACACGTATAAAAAGTATCTAGGGATCAAGAACATTTTTAGCTCTAAAAAAATCTAATTTATTTAAATCAAATCTCATCTTCTGGATTGGTCTCCTACCTAATTCCCC
>SJJU01026796.1:0-13288 GCA_012932125.1 Conopomorpha cramerella | reverse complement strand
AGAGCGTTTGTGGTCCAGTTTGTCGGATACTTGACTTGTAACCGGAAGGTCGCGGGTTCGAGTCCGGCTACTGGACGTGTACCAATGGGACTCTATTTCAGAGCCTATGTACGCAACGCAACGCTCGTACGGTGAAGGACAACATCGTGGTGAAACCCGCACACCACGAGGTGTGTGAACCCTATAACGGCGATGGGCTCACCCCCTGTCACGTTGGGTTAAATACGTTCGGTGAACCTTGCTTATTAAGCAAGTGCCTCAACCTACCCCGCTTTGGGATTAAAAGGCGTGAAGTGTATTTTTTTTAAGTATCCTATAATACATTTTGTTGCAGTTTTCTTTAGTAAGTAGATAGAATGATTCTTGAAATTATTATAAACAGACCCGGCAAAAGTTGTTTTTAACCCCCGACGCAAAAACGATGGGGTGTTATAAGTTTGACGTGTGTATGTGTCTGTCTGAGGCAACGTAGGTCCCGAACGGATGATCCGATTTTAGGGACTTCTTTTAAAAACTGTTTTGATCGAGCGTGTTCTTAGCTATGTTTGATCGATATCTGTTCACCCACTCAAAAGTTATGGGGGTTGAAAGTGGGGATGAAAAATTTATAAATAAAAATAAATAAATACACTTCACGCCTTTTAATCCCGCAGCGGGGTAGGCAGAGGCACTTGCAAAATTTAACATATAACATACGTTATTTCACAATAAATACGTCCAAGTGGGGTATCAAATGAATGAGCACGACACGTTTATTTAGAATCTGTTTATTAAATGAAAATTGGATAATTTGCTCAAAACGTATGAGGGTTGATAGTGGGGAGAAAAAAAGTCGACTTTATACAAATATGTTAAAGTAGGGTATCAAATGAAAGGGCACGACACGAACATTTAAAGTCGGGGGTTTTTTTAAATTTGCAATTTAATAGTTATGCCAATATGCATTATTGGCAGTGTTTTTCTACTATTACATATATTTCTTTATTTATTTATATACATATGGACAGACAGCGAGAGGCAATTTTGTTTTATACTATGTATTGATATATATATCCAGGGTGGAAGTTTCTTATGCCCCCTCCAGGGGAAGTATCTTTAATAATGAAGATAGAAAATGTTGCTCAAAGGAAAACTTACTTATTTTTTTAAACTCCTTTTATTTTATTAATAAGGCACATCAACAGAGTAAGTACATACAAGTTACAAAAAAAAAATTACAATGCCTTTTAGGACGCCTAGTCAGGGGATACCGTAGTCCAATTCTAAGGGCCCGGAACTACAGAGCGACTCTACCGACTTATTTTTTTTGTTTAAATAGTCTAACATATTTAAAACCTCTCTTCACGGAAGCGTGCAAAAAAAGTTTACGATTCAACTTTATTTAACGTATTTTTTTTCCTTTTTCAGTAGTTTTATTGCCACTTTATGCTTATTTTACGACAGTATTGGATACTAAAATAGTGGCTCGTGTAGCAGGTTCTGTTTCCTTCAAATAAAAAAATAAGCTACAAATGAGCGAAGCTGAATAATAATAATAGAATAATGTATCATCTCTCGTTTCCTACTATATTTTAAAGATATATTTTTTTAGAATTTTGCATTGCATTGGTTATTCTGAAATGTTACTCAAGCACAGAGTTTATTTTATTCTTAAAATAAATAAAAAATAATAAATTAATACACTTCACGCGCTAATATAGGTTGTTAAGCACACCAAATATTGTCTTAGCATTAACTACTAAAATGTAGGCTAAGATGTATATAAAAATGCAAACATGCTATGGATTCCCTTTTTCTGAAATAAATAAATAAGAATAAAATATAATTCAGAGCCTTTGTACGCAACGCAACGCTTGTACGGTGAAGGACAACATCGTGATGAAACCCGCACACCACAAGGTGTGTGAACCCTATAACGGCGATGGGCTCACCCCTGTCACGTTGGGTTAAATATGCTTGGTGAACCGTGGGAATTTGCTTATTAAGCAAGTGCCTCTGCCTACCCCGCTTTGGGATTAAAAGGCGTGAAGTGTATTTTTTTATTTCTACACCACAGAGCGCCCTCAGCTTAATTATCAATGAAGAGGATGGAATTGCTGTTCCAATAATTATACGGTTTCAATATTGGCTGAATTCAGTACCCACAATGACGCCTACCAAACCCTAAGTTGGGTACTTTTAGACTGATGATATGCGCAAGGCAGAAGCTGGATGCGAGAAGCCGAAAACAGACCAGAGTGGCGTGCAATTGGAGAGGCCTATGTTCAGCAGTGGAATATTGGCTGATGATGGTGATGAATCATACTGACCTGCAACGATGTTCTCCCATGTTGTGATTTCGACTGGTAGAGAATACATTAGTATTATGTCCAACTATTGTATTTTGAGTGCAATAAAGTATTAAAACAATATCTTGTTCGACATTTTCTAATACAATCTGCAGTTTTTCTAAAAGGTAAATACAAAAATAATTATTATTTATTATTAAATACACTTCACGCCTTTTAATCCCAAAGCGGGGCAGGCAGAGGCACTTGCTAAATAAGCAAATGCCCACGGTTCACCCAGCGTATTTAACCCGAATAAAAAAATAATTAAATAATAAATTATATTATTACGATATCAACATGACACGCAGATAGCTTGTCTTGCTTACATCAAGTTTGTGTAAAATAGTTGATGTTAAAAAAACAGTCGCTTTCTATAGTCGGCGCCAGCTAAGAAGCAATATCTGACACATTGATAAATCCATGAACAATTTTTAGAATGAATGTGACTGACAACCAAAAGTATGGCGATGACATTTGTATCTCAGCGTTAGACGTCCTATTGCTTCTTAGCTCGTTGTCATCAAATAATAGAGATGTAATTCTTTTTAGTTCATCGAAGTGACAACGTTTCGATTATGTATAATGAATATAATAAGCTCCACAGCACGTATTATGAACGGGTAACAAATAGGTTTCATCTTGTCGAAACCTTGAATGCATTGTCTGTTGCCCATAAAAAATGTATGAAGACTATAATTGATTGTACCAAAACATCAATCATAAATTCTAAAATAAATCGAGTCTTTCCAATATTGTACAACACTATCAGTCTAGGCTATGCATGTCAATCGACCTGTCAGAATTTGCTTCTTAGGTGACACCGACTATAATTCCATGTATGTAATGTGTACTTCACGACTGTCTCCCAGAGGCGTAGGCAGAGACTACAGATGTCCATTTGTCACGGTCCTGACTATGACATACCCTTTTCGCTACATATACGTTTACGTAGTCTCGAGTACTTTTCACGCCACCTTCCACCAGGAGATCACCACACCAATCTGGTCGATGTATGTCCTTCTGGGGCGACCTCTATTCACCCATATACCCTCTTTCGTTAATCGACTTTCATCCATCCTCTCCATATGGAGAGATATATAGAGATATAATGTTGATAATAATATATAGAGATTATACCTCTAATGTGGCATTGGGCATATGCCAACTTTTCCCGTCATGGGGGTCGTAAGAGGCGACCGAGGGAGCTCTCCAGAGAACGGGCAGTAGCGCTCTCTGTGAGTTAAACCACCACTGCGATCGCCAACCCGCCTGCCAAGCGTGGCGATTACTGGCATTTTACCCCAAATGACGGATCTCATTGGGGGAGGCCCTCGTCCAGCAGTGGACGTTATGTGGCTGATGATGATTGGGCATATTCCCAAACATTATAATTTCTGTCTTATAATACGGGCCTAAGGACGTGCGTCTTACAGTGCGGGAAATACTATGTAGATGTTAAATATTTTTAAGAAATAAATAAACTGTACAACGCTATGACGCATATTCTAAACAATAATCAATACACAAGCGTCACTTGAGAATGTACTTATCTCTTTTACACAAACACGATTAGAAAGAGACAAACTTTACTTGACGAAAGATCTTTACTTGAGGCGACTTTCAGAATACGCGACAGAATATGACCCTAAAGTTCATCTTACCCACACGTGCCACAAGACCGCAGGACCTTGGGGGCGGCTGAGCGTGGCGCCAATTTTTTTTTTGTCACATTGTTCCTTTCTCTATTTTATATGTCAACATGTCACTAATTCCTGGAGATATCACGCTGCGCGAGACGGAAGTGTCACGTCGTTTTGCGCAACGCCGTGGTTGTAAAATAGCTGTCGGTTTGTCGACTATGCACATTTGAAGCGTGCAAAAGAAGATGTGAAAACATTTTTTCTTCATTCTAAAAAATAAACAAAATATGGCATTAGCAATTTTGAGCTATTTTACCTATTACGAAAAATTACGGATTAATAAAATTACAATAGCTTATAGAAACAACCGAAAAAAAGTAGAGTTCACGCCAAATGCGGAAAAATCCAGTATTCACGCAATCAATCTAATATATAAAATTCTCGTGTCACAGTTTTCGTTGCCATACTCCTCCGAAACGGCTTGACCGATTTTTACCAAATTTTATATGCGTGTTGAGAAGGTCTGAGAATCGGCTACTATCTATTTTTTATGCATCTACCTGTTGTATTTCGCCCAATACACGGAGTACAAAGGTAACTTACTATGGCAAAACAAATGTTTGCCGGGACAGCTAGTTATTAATATATTTTAATTAATAATGTGGAATTTTCTTTGACGTTTTTCGGACAGGTTTTCGGGCGGACAACTGTCATTAATGTTATCCAAAAAAAGTTTGAACATCTGTCAGAAAAACGTCAAACTCAGAAATTTTCCACATTATTAAGTAAAATATATTAATAATTTATTGCGTGTAATACTGGATTTTTCCGCATTTGGCGTGAACTCTACTCTTTTTCGGTTGTTTCTATCAGCTATTGTAATTTTTTTAATCCGTAATTTTTCGTAATAGGTAAAATAGCTCAAAATTGCTAACGCCACTTTTTGTTAATTTTTGCGATTATAAATGCAAGTTTTTTTCACAAAAACTAATTTAAATCATCGCAAAAATATGATCTTAGTTTAATCATTTCCGTTTTATAAAATTTTTGTTCGTTCCTTATATTTTTGAGTTAAGTGATTATATTGCTTCTAAACCAATCGACATCCTTACTAATATTATAAATCGGAAAATGAGTTTGTTTGTTTGTTCCACTTTCATGCCGTAACTACTGAACCAATTGCTTTGAAATTTTGCATACGTAAACTTAGAAGGCCGGATTAAATATCATTTACTATATATACTAAATATACTTTTAATCAAGGAAAAAATTTATATTCCCGAGGAAAACTTACATTTTTCCGTAGGAATGATAAGTTTTCTTATAGTTGTCATTTATATAATATAACCGAAGTCCACGCGGGCGAAGCCGCGGGCGGAAAGCTAGTTTATAATAGATTTATTGGGCCCCACGTCATTGTCAGCTATATTAATGAAGTCAAGCAAGTGCCGAGTGTTGGGCGATGCGATTGCGTTCATTCGATGACAGATGAAGTAAATATTTGTTGGGTTGAAGGTTGAAGGTTGAAAAATATTTATAAGTATGGGTAGGCACTTATACATCATACTTTATTATAAACAACTTGTACCCCGGCGGTGCCGGTTTTACCTGCTATTTCTCCCGTTTTCCTGTGATATTCGTGATAAAATATAGCATATTTAATTGCAATCAAAAAAAAATTTTTGAACAAAAAGAAAAATCCTATTCCAACCAGTAAAATCCATGAGAAAAGACTTTGTGGTTTTCTCATGGTTGCCAGAATCGAAACTGATCCAAATACCCATTTAAATTTGGCCCCAAACTAACCTAACGAAAAGCACCAACTTTCAAACAGAAAGAGAATCATGCTAATCGGTTCACCCAAACTTTTTTTAAATTTATTCCGAGCCATTGTTTTCCTACTGCAGGACAAAAGCCTCATTCCCCGCCTTTGAGGTTATAAAAATACCGTCTAATTGAGAACCTCGTCCTTTTTTGAAGTCGGTTATATATAATACTTTCACGTTTATAATCATCATCATCATCAGCCCATATTTGTCCACTGCTGGACATAGACCGCTGCAATTGCACGCCACTGTATCTGTGTTCGGCTTCTCGCATCCAGCTTCTGTCAGCCATCTTTCGTATATCATCAGTCCACCTTGCCTGAGGGTATTTATGACAATTGTTTAGTTTTGTTTTATTAATCTCTCTATATTTTAAAGTGTGGTTATTTATGAAGTTGCTCAGTACACCTACTACTGAACTATGAAAAACACTAATTAGATGGCGAATCAAATTAGATACAGGGCAGGTCCTACTCCAGGGAGCGATCACAATAGATCAGTAAAGGTCGGTGTGGTACTGGACACGACCCTCAGATCCTCAAAACAAATAAAAGCAAAAACATATGGCTCTTCGAATTAACAAGCTGAAGTGGCAGTGGGCCGGCCATATTAGAACCGATGACCATTGGGGTAAACGTGTTCTTGAGTGAAGACCGCGTCGGACGTAGGACGCCCTCAGGCAAGTTGGACTGATGATAGGCGCAAGATGGCTGGCAGAAGCTGGATGCGAGAGGCCGAAATCAAATCACAGTGGTGTGCAATTGGAGAGGCCTATGTCCAACAGTGGACGAATATGGGCTGATAATGATGATGGTACATTAGGTGAGTAAAATAATACGAAACCGCGAAAGCATACTTTAACACTCTCGGTCATAAAACACCGAAAATTTCACGTATGGGGACATGGGTATTTACGATCGTCCAAGTAGTCTGTCAGTGTTCATGACATTTTCTGTGTCACTAAAACTTTAATAAGGTAGAGTTCTGATATCGTTACAGGTTAAAAATGAACCTTACTGTCTAATGACATTAGGAGAAGTTTTTGAGGGTGGTAGACCAGGCGCCTAAGTCTACTTTACTCTGGTAGTTGCATCGCTCTGGCATTGTAGCAGCAAACGATGTGTATTGCTGATTTCATTACTTTCATTTCATCCGTAGGAAAAGAGCGATGCACATCGTTTGCTTCTATGATGACAGAGCGATGCAACTGCAAGAGTGGAGCGTACTTGGTTCCCGCATTTTCTTGGCCAACTGTACACATAATGAGGAGTTTTCTTTAAAAAAATCATCAAAAGAGCAAGTTCGGAGACGAACGAATAAAGTAGTTGAATTTCTTTCGTTGCCCACTGTCTTTGAAAGATTGTTTTTTTTTAGAAAACTCCTCATTCGCGAATGAATTGAATGATTGAAAACGTTGTGGCAAGCAACAGGTACTATGGTGATTGATGGCCAAAAGTCGAAACGCTCGTATGGATGTATGCATTAGGGAAATGAATCAGCAACTCAATCGAATTTTATAATTTGTGTTTTTTTATATTTATTTCCTTACGTTGTAAATACTAATATTAAACCTTTGGTACGTACTTACAATACTGATGAATACTTATATAACAAAATATAGTAACTAAATACAATTTACAATAAGCTATTACTTTATCTATTGCACAATAATGCAAAATATCTATAATTAAAAAATACTTAAGTACAGAAATTTTACTATTTTAGTAATACTTAGATATAACAAAAAATATATTTATATACTAATGTTTTATTTGGTATTCAGTCTCACAGCGTTTAAGGTCACTTTAACAATATGTATAGCTGTTAAATGGGTAGTATTTCTTTATTCCTTCGTAATTGTCAATTGTTTTTTTCGTGTTACAGTAATTATAGTTTTCCGTATCGTAAATTACTGCATTATGCGTTGTGTTAACGTTCGTTACATCGTTATCTTCGTCAAAACTTGCACTATCGTCTATAACCATAGGTGGTGATAGTAAAGAATTACTATCAAACATGTTATCATTAGATTTTACATTGAAATTTGGAACTATTGAGTTGTTATTCTCAGGCCTGTACAATCTTCGTTCAGTTAATTTCGCCTTTGAATCCGTTGTGGTAGAAACTTCTGGTGACTTTATCCTTTTGCTTTTGTACCTTCTGTTCTGGAACCATATTTTGACTTGGGTGGGCGTGAGGTACAGGATCTTGGCTAGTTGTTCCCTTTCAGGTGCTGAAAGGTAGCGTTGCTCTCTGAAACGTTTCTCAAGTTCTTGCACTTGAGTTTGGGAGAAAAGGATTCTGGGTTTCCTCTTCGTTCTTCTGTCTTTCTTCTCTGGTTTTTCTGATGTCACCGGTTCTAGAACAAAGAACATTAAAATTTAATATTTATGACAAAAAAATCACTTCACACCTTTTAATCCCAAAGAGGGCTGAGGGCACTTGCTAAAGCAAATGCCTCTATCTATGAAATCTATGAAAAAATATCAGTAAATGAGAATTTATATTCGGAGGGCAATGAATTTATATTGCGAATTTTAAATCTTCCCGAACAATATCGCGTATGGTGTCCGTAAATATTTATATATACATATAATATTAAAACTAGAGCATGGATGGTCCTCAGTTTAAGTCTATCCTATTCAAACAGTTCAAGTTGTTTACGTAAACATTCACTACGTAAGTACCTAATTGTGCTACAATCTAAACAACATTCCTGAACCTTTCAATTTATTAGCAATAAACAAACATTACAAAATAAACTGTATACAGATTTTAGATCACAAAGAACAATATAAAGCATAAGTAACTAATATAAGAGCTTTTCACGATTAAAAAATATAAAAAACTTACTTGCAGTTTTCTTCGGCGAGTCCAATTTGTTGACAGGATCACTACTTGCATATTGTGAATAGAATGTGTATGGGGAATGCGGCTCGTCCACCACCAGCTCCTCCTGGTGATAGTTCATGGGCGTCTGATGTGACAGCTGCTCAAAGCCTTCCGCTTTAGGAGGCATCTCCATCGCTGGGTGTGCCGCCACCAAGGGAGTATAATGTTCGAAATTCTGATACATGTTGCAATAAGGGTTATAATTGTAGTATTCTTCGTACGCCTCTTGACCCCAATACTGTTCTACGTTGCTCATCGGCACGTGGTTTGGGTATACCTGGTTTAGATATTCTGGGCAGTAAGGCTGAGGTTGATGCACTATAGGAACTTCGTATTCATGTGTTTTCCTTTTGTCCTCCATACTCCTGTATGCGTCGTAGTGGTTGTTTAATATGTCCTTCACTAGAAACGGTGTTGGCATTTGGTTCTGATTCTGTTCCTCTTCGGTTTTCAATCGCCATTCTTTGTGGTCGTAGAAGTTGTTCTCGATTCTTCTGCTTTTATCGCTATCCATGTAATCACTTTCACTGAACGAGTTGTTTTCGAAGCATTCCTGCTTGCAGTTCGCATCGTTGCTGTTGAAGGACGAGGAAATCTCCCCGTTCTGTTCGTAATCCATATTAGTGTTGTGTTTCACAGAACTGGCACTTGCTTTTATTTTTATTTGTGACTAATTAGCCGTATGGGAATGCGCGTGACGAGGGGCGATGGAAGACTGATGGTTTAGGGCCTACCGCCGACGCCAATCGCAGCCCATCCCAGGATAGTGGGCGGAGCCATGTGTACTACACCCGTCCTATTCCAACTCGAGTTAGAAACTCTCGCCGTCTCGCTCGTACACTGTTTACTGTGCAACGTAAATAAAGCGGATGATTTCATTTGGGATTATTGATTTCCCGCTAATGACTCGGAAGAAATAGATTGATATATTCGTATTTGATACGGGCCAGAGATCTTCAGCGATATATTTATATGAGGTCGGATGGACGTCTGGCGTTCTTGCGTGAATCATTGGTGTTGGTTAGGAAAACCAATGCATACAAATAATACATACAGTCACGTCGCATTCCCTGGGGTAGTGTAATTTCCTAGGCCTCTACTAAAATAAGGGTTTAGGTTAGTTAAGATAAAAATTATTGTTGCTAACTGGCTAATATCTTTATCCCTTTATGTTCAAATATTAAATTTATTCCGTTCCGTTTCAAACGAATAAGTAGTTAGTTAAACTATTTTATTACTTCGTTACTACTTTATTACGTAGAAGTCAATGGGCCTTATTGTTTTTAATAGCTTTTGTTGCGCTGATGCAAATCAAAAGGCTGGCGTTTGGTATTGGTATTTGGTCTCTAGTCGGACGCATTTATTATTCAGTGAACTCTGGTCTATTCTGAAGGATGAGTCCTAACTCTAACAGTATGATTGATTCATCCCGGAATTGCAAAATGATTGAAAGTTAGTTATTACATGTCAACAATAAATTGCCAATTTCTGTAATTTTTCTTACCACAATAAGTCTACTCAATGTGCAGTGTGTGGCCCACAACCGGGGAAAGCATTTTAAACTGGGATTGTCAAGGCCAAGTCTTTAGTAACTTTTAAGTTACTATCACACATTCTTCATGTTCCTAAGTCAATTTATTGATATAACAGCACACAAAGTTAAATTTACAGGTAATGTATTCTGCAATCTCAATAACATCGCAAGGTCTTGGTACGGGGTACGTTTTGGGTAGACGTCTCTTTCAAATTTGAAATGTCCGTCCAAAATGATGATCAAAGTGAGAACAACAAGTCGTTAGCTTATACACTAAAAAACTGTTAGGAAAAAACTGAAAATCAAGTTTTAATTTTATCTAAGTGGGACCCTCCACTTTTCCCTCACGTAGTTAAAATGATTTAATTACTGGTTCGATTTTTAATTTTAACTAAGTGGACCCTAATGATTTAATTACTGGTTCGATCGGATTTCGGTTGTGGGCCTCTCACTGTATACTAAGTTTATTGTATATAGTGTATTTGTTATAGTGATATCATTTAGCGAAACTTGTACTTATCAGTGGCAAAACTAAATGCTTATCATTAAGTACCTACTATTTGGTATTTGTTATAAACTCTTTACAATGTTCCTGTATGAAATTCTGTTCAATCGATTAGAAAACTTATTATTTAAAAAACAGTACGTTCTTTATGTTCATTTGCTAACATTTTCGGCTTTACAAAAATTACATCCATAATCATTAATAAGGTGGACAAACATCTATCTAAAACCCAAAATTTCTACTTAATTCATGACTGAATTATCACCGCCCAGCCCTTATCCTTAACCTTAGAAAGTTGAAATTTTGCACAGGGGTTCTTTAAATGATGTTTGAGTGGAGGTCGCGGTCGAGTGGCTGGTAGAAGGCGCTCCTCTAAAGCTTCCAACCGAGCGTTCATCATGGTCCCGCACTGGACCATGATGTCCCGCGAAAGCTGCTCCACGTTTAAGGTAGGAGCAGCTGCAGGAGAAGACACGCGAGAGGCAATAGCTTTTCTGAGCTCTGCCATCTCACTTCGTATAGCCGCGATCTCTCTCTGCAGGGATACATTCTCGTCAGCCAGTCGGGTGTTCTCTTCGGTAGCCGTCCTGGTCGCCATTGTCTTTGCCGCAGCTTGAATGGAGGCCACAGCGTTCCTTAGGGCCTTTGCTGATGTATTTTTTAAACTTTTCGCAGTGTCTGCCACATGAAGGACCATTTCCAGGTCCTTATGAATACGGTGATCGAGCTGGTTGGTGGTCATTTCTGCCTGGGACATTTTATCGACAGGGAAGATGACCGAGCGACGGTGATTGTACTTCATTATCAGTAGTCAAGACACCTGCTTTGGTTTTTAAAGAAGCGTATTAGTAGGCGCTCATGTCTTTATAGGATGGCCCGTATTCCGAGAGGCAGGTAGGATTGGGTAGTAGTAGTCTTGTCCCGAATAATTTGAGGAAATTCTGGTTCATGTTTCAGGACAATGGCTGCAGAAATCTCAATAAATAAGGACTCAAAAATGAATATTTACCAGATTGGACTTACTTGTAGATTTTACGAGGCATACATTTCCAGACATCTAATTACAAATTTCGATAATAATGAAAATAAAAACTGTAACTGCGTCTTCTTTCCCAACGATCAATTTTTAAACTTTTTTGTATCAATTTGTAAGAGCGTTCTTTATCTGAAATTGCTACCATGTTGTGTGCGCGGCTTCGGCGGCGCCAGCGGGCGCTACAAACTTGCGGCCCACATCTGATTTTGAACTAGAAAAATATTTAAGTCATGGGCGCTCCACATTCTCGCGAGAACGCGAGAAACAGGCGAGAACCGTGAATGTGGAGCCGATTCGCGTATTCTTCTCGCGTTCTCGCGTTTTTCTCCACTTTTTGTCGGTTTTTTTGGCGCGAGACAAGGCGTGAGAATAGGCGAGAACTTGTATTGACTCCACACTAGCATGTTTCATGTCAGTATCGAGCGCGAGAACTATTTAAGAACTTTGTGAGAGTGTGTACCCAAAAGAAGTTCTCGTAGAGTTCGTTACGTCTCGCGAGAATGTGGAGCGGGCTTCACGCATGACTAAATGTAATTCCCCATAGTTAAATATTTAAATTGTGTAATCATAAAAATTATGACTACCTATAGCTATCCTACATATTATGGGCTGTGCTCGAATTTTCTGTGTGGAGATTTAATCAAAGTCCCTCAGGTCACTAAGCTGCCGTCGCAGTTGGCAGATCATATAGATCCTAGGCCCGATGGTGGACCAGGTTTGAAGTGGGAAAGCGCAGCACGGTTACAACTTGAGTACCTGTCACCTTGGTGAACATTGGCGGAGGAAGGCACAAGCCCGATCTGAACAAAAAAGCATCGAGTTAATCCGCAAGCGCGTTTTCCATCCGCAACTTTATGGTGGCACAAGCAGAGGCCGTCGCATACAGTCGCCGGGCGCCGCCGCCACATCGCCCCGTCTCACCACGTGTCACACGAAGTCTCTGCCACACCCGCCCTGGGAACAACCACACCTGTCTCCTTAAAAGCATTACGCGGCTTTACGACCTAATATAGATAAGGCGATATTAGGCGATTGTGTTCCAGTGTCTTTGGTGAGCCGACAACCGCTCTGTGTTTAAGCCACGCTTCTTATGGGTGGCTCGTTTAATTAGTTTTTAGATGTTTTTTATGGCTTGTAGTTTGGTAATTTTATTAGTCGGTTGGTGGTTAAACGGACGAAAATGTCGCGTAAAAATGTTTTTTTATTATTCCAATATGAATTACTATCGTTTTTAGAACTTGGTTTCACACTTTTTGAAGACATCCGAACATTGAGGTTATAAAATTGCATCATTGAAGTGGTTCTGTAAAGAGCCCGGTTCGATCGGTTCGATTTCAGACCTTGGGAGTTGTGTCGATGGTTTTTACTTCTCTGCGTCTGCGCAGGGTCGTGAGAAAGCTGACATAAGTAATATTGTGGTGTGTAAACGACCACCACCTATATCGTTGGGTTAAAAATTGGTCAGTGTGTATTACTTTTTTAATTTTATCAATGAGGGTGCATTGATAAAATTAATTTAGATGTT
>SJJU01026788.1:0-11353 GCA_012932125.1 Conopomorpha cramerella | reverse complement strand
CACTTGTGTTATGGAAATCAGACAACGAAATATACTTACTTAAATACTTTTTTTTTCTTTTCAATACATACTTATATAAATAAAACACCCAGACACATCCAACAAGTACTTTCTTTCTTTACTTACTTAAGCTCATCACCTAAATACCTGCCAGCAGCGGTGGGAATCGAACCCACGACCCTACGGAGCAGGGGCAGACATGCTGACCACTACACCAACGGGCCCGTCCATCAATGGCTTATCACAACATTTTGAATAAATTATAAATGAATTCAGTTTTTGTAAAATATATTCTTGATTGCAATCTACTAAAATGTACTTGATCCCTAGACACTTTTGATGTATGTATGTAGCGACTAGCTGTACCGCGCGGTGTTACTCGCGCTTTTTTTTCGTTCCCGTGGGAATTTCGCGGTTATAAATATGTTATTTCTGAATAATGTAGCTTTCGAATGGTGAAAGAATTTTAAAAAACGGTCCAGTAGTTTTTGAGGCTATTCATTACAAACAAACAAAGGTTTCCTCTTTATAATATTAGTGTAGATGAAACTGGGATAATTGAAGGCATAGGTCAATGGAGATGGTTTTATTTTGCGTTTCGGGAACCTGTACATGGAGGTAGAAGTGAAAAATGTGTGGGACGTTCAAATAAATACAACAAATGGTAAGAATACTTGAATAAAATACACTTACGCCCATTAATTCTAAAGCGGTGTAGGCAGAGCCACAATACTTATTTTAATTTAAAGAATTTGATGAGCATTCTGAATCCGATTTGCATTAATCGATAATTGTGTCACCGTAACTACTTCCAAACATAAACATATCATCATCAGCTCATAAGTCCACTGCTGGGTATTGGCCATTCCGCGCAAGATGGCTGACAGGAGCTGGATGCGAGAAGCCGAAAACTGATCACAATGGCGTACAATGGGGAATGTTCTTTCTGTCATTACAGTCATACTTTCCAAACAAATTTTGACAGTAATGACAGTTCCTAGCCCGAAAATGTGTCAATAAATATTATGTTGAAAACTACCTCTTTGCAGTGGCGTGCACTGGCTCTTATGACAAGGTAGGCAGCAATCGCCAAGGATTGACACCTATGTATAGGTAACTTGTCTTCACAAAACACAGGTACCTACCTATCTACTCACCCACAAAACACAGGACCTTCGTTAGCCTACGTAGTGAGTACAACATTTTTATTTTTTTATTTATTTACCAAGCTTATACTATCTTAACCGTTAGGACCAATACAAAAAACATTTATAAAACACCGAAAGTAAAATGAAAAAAAAACGACCATACATCTCAAACAAAATAACAGATATGCATGTACCTACATATAAAAAATACACTACACTTCACGTCTTTAAATCCCAAAGCGGGGTAGGCAGAGGCACTTGCTTAATAAGCAAATGCCCACGGTTCACCAAGCGTATTTAACCCAACGTGACAGGGGGTGAGCCCATCGATATAAAAAATAAATAAAATTAAGTGTAACAAATAACAAACAGAGGACATACACATAAAAGGATCTAGCAATAACTCTATACTACCCGTCCTAATGGACGGGTAGTCAAAATACTAAGGTAGGCAGTGTCTTTCCGACTATATGGTGTGCACGCCATTGCCTCTTTGTATGTCCAGTTTTCAAACTTTTCGAACAAAGTAGGTAAATGAATATTCACTAAAGTTCAATCTACATTGTTACAAACCGTACTAAGACATTACTTGAAGCTCATTAGCATGTTTTGGTGTGTGATGGTGCATCCAGCATCAGATCCTCTCTCTCATCACCGATTGTTCCAGCGAGGTCGAGAGCGTCAGGTGCCGGTTCGTTACAACCGAGGAAATATCAGATCTTTGTGATAAACGATAATGTAGCTGGCCGATTGTTGCGGCAAACTCTACAGCTTCATGAAGATGAACTAGGTGTTTATTAACACACAGTTTAGTATTTATTGTTATAACCTTTCAAAATTATATAATACTAGTGGACGCCCCGCGATTTCATTCGCGTAGTTTAGTAGTACCTGCATCCTATATTTCAAGCGTCTAACTTGAGCGGTTTATCATACAAAAGTTTTTTCCCGATAATTCCCGTTCCCATGGGAATTTTCCAATAGCCTGTTGCACCTAAGCTTTAAGTGTACTAAAGTACCTGCATCCCAAAATTCAAGCGTCTACCTTGAGCGGTTTAGATTTTTCATACAAACGTTTAATCCCGTTAATTCCTGTTCCCGTGGTAATTTCGGGAATTCCTTCCTTAGTGCTACGGTATCTAAGCTACGTCCGTTCCAAATTTCAAGTCCCTACGTTTAGCCGTTTGGGCTGTGCGTTGATATGTCAGTCAGTCAGTCAGTCAGTCATTCAGTCAGCTTTTCCTTTTATATATTTAGATATCGTGAATTTGTAAATTATTTATATTTTTTAATCTAATTTTCAATGTATAAGCATGTCTAGTTTGAATCCGAAGGAGCAGGTTCCCCTGGTACAGGTTTTTTTCTTAAACTTAATAGGGGGATCCTGAAAACATATTGTAATTGATTTAATGAAAAAAATAAATAAAGAATTTGAATTTTAATTGTTGTTTATAACTTTTGCCAAACACGTGAACAGAGTTTAACTAGAATGGGCGGATTTCTGACAGGTGGCTTATTACAGTTCTAAGAAATATCAATCGATGGCACTACCAAGACAGGATTGTCATTTCATATTTTTATTTTTTGTTGACAATTCTAAAATGAGTTTCTGGTTGAGATCATGTCCGATTAGCGCCATCTGTGAGATGTTTTAGAACTACTTTTGACATATTTGAAGCTATCAGAGCTCCCTCGGTCGCCTCTTTCGACCGCCAAGACGGGAAATAATGGGCTGGGGCAGTGTATTCTATTTACACTTATGTATTCTATTCACCATCACCACACGGCTAATACATAAGTGTAAAGAAAATTAACCCTTTTGCCTATCAATACAGTTCGTTCACAGCTACTTTACCTCTGGCTGTTATAGCCAGAAGCCGCAGCTGACATACGGACCCAATACGATACATGCCGGTTTTGTGATTTAAGTTTTGTACCTTGTATGTTAAAGTTCAATTTCATAAAATTACACATTTTGTTTGTGTCACTTTTGTTCTAACTGTGCGAATAATGACGTCTGTCAAAGTTAAAATAACTGTGACATTAGGAGCATGTGGAATTAGTAGTGGAGTTTATAAAATGTAAAAAAAGTTTAATATTAATTTAGTTGTTTGACGTTCTAAAGGCGTGGTAGGTGACGTTTTGTAGATTTTGACTATATGCAAGTGAAGTTTCAATGTTCATAATTTAACTAACTAATTTACGGAATTAAACTATTTGTTTTACTGAAAAGAAGACGTAAAACGTGACTTTAATGTTATGACAGGTAGGCAGGTCAAACCAAAGTAGATCTCCAACCATACCGGCGACCTCAAGCGAGTCGTGTATGCAACTGAATTCATTGAATAATGATGATTGTATGTAAAATTTGTTTCGTGGACTAAGTACCCAAGAACATTATTTTCGGCGCTGCCTACGTCACGAGCCGCGCTCCCACGGCAGCTGAGCTGGTGACCTTGCCACTACACAGCACATCCAATTATCGAAAACACTGCTTTCGCAACATTATGATTGTTTATTGCTACAACACACAAAACATCCACCCTGGTGCCGCTTCTGTCAAAATTACAATCGAAGCAACACCTTTAACAGTTCAGTTGCTTTTGAACTAGAGGTCAGCGTACACTGGCTATCTAGGATTCACGGGTAAGGTGCATCAATAGAAACAAACTCCACGATCTCCACAGCAAAGTAATGTGCAAGCAATACAGGTCAGCTTGTGTTTGACAATAGGGTCGGATATCGCAAATTATTGTTCTTAAATTTGGGCATTCATTGTTTCAATTTTCGAAAGTTCAGGGTCCAGAATTGCGTGTACACTCCTCGTTTGTTTACAAAACATTATTATACTAAAATGTACTATGGTCAAATTACGACCACCGTGACTCGGTAAGCCTTGTGGGCGAGTTATGTGAAAGGAATTGTCGTTTTTTGTTTAAAAAAAATACCGGTCACACATATTTTTATTTTTACACATCGATATTATTGTTTATGTCGTTTCCTTGGTCATTAAAATTTCGAAGGTGAAGCATTTAAATATTGTCCATAATAAACTACGGTATTTGTTAAATTCGATTAGGTGTACACTTTTGCCGGAACTTGTGCGAAAATTTCGAAGGATTTTGGAAAAAACAACACGAGAGTAAAATTCTCGTGTTGTTTTATCAGTTAATAAGTAATTCATTACGTGACGGCGAATAGAATACATGTGTCACCACCCCAGCCCAACTTTTCCCGTCATGGGGGTCGTAAGAGGCGACCGAGGGAGCTCTCCAGAGAACGGGTAGCAGCGCTCTCTGTGAGTTAAACCACAACACCACTGCGATCGCCAACCCGTCTGCCAAGGCGTGGCGATTACTGGCATTTCACCCCAAATGACGAATCTCATTGGGGGAGGCCCTCGTCCAGCAGTGGACGTTATGTGGCTGATGATGAAGTAATTCATAAATGATTAGGCACATAAAGCTTCCTTCTAGCTTCCTGCAGAAGCTTTATAACAGTGAACTACAACCGAACATAACGTGCGTGGGTAGACGAAACGGTGCATCTCGCCTACTTACCACTTCGACTCCAGATACCATTTGGTCATTTATTTGAGGTAATTGTGGTGCCAACACACGCTGGCGATTAGATAAACCTTAAAAGGACTAATAGAAACGATTGTTCTTTTACGGTCGTGATGAGAATGAAGCAGGATGCGAAACGATTATAAACATTTGTTGGCAGATTAGGGAGGTCCATATCAAATGTATATTTTTTTCCTTATGTCTATCTATATACCATTCCTTCCTCCACATATATTAAAATGATATTTTAATTCCTAATGCCTACTGATACTTAATCGACTCGACACTTAATCTGGTATTAAAACTATTGTTTTTTCTTTCTAGCTTTGCCTGTTAAAAATGACAGCTATATATTTAAAGAAAGGTAGACCAATATGCATTCCGGAAACCGGGCGTAAATCAGCAGGCCTAGCAAAGCGCTGCAAGAAAGACACGACAAGACATAGCACGCACTGCGATTGGTTGAAACAAGCTTAGTTGCACAATGTGTGACATAGCAGCCAATTGTTCTACACACATCAAAAGTGTCTAGGGATCAAGTACATTTTAGAAGATTGCAATCAAGAATATATTTTACAAAAACTGAAATTCATTAATAATTTATTCAAAATGTGGCGATAAGTCATTGATACAGGCATGGGGAAGGGAGACCAATCCGGAAGACTAGATTTGATTTAAATAAATTAGTTTTTTTTAGAGCTAAAAATGTTCTTGATCCCTAGACACTTTTGATGTGTGTATGTCTTGTCTTTCTTGGCGCCCTTACTAGGGCAGCAGCAGTTAAATAGATACTAGAACAATAACAATGTTAGTAGTTTTCAGAGCGTATGTATGCAACGCAACGCTCGTACGGTGAAAGACAACATCGTGATGAAACCCGCGCACCACAAGGTGTGTGAACCCTCTAACGGCGATGGGCTCACCCCCTGTCACGTTGGGTTAAATACGCTTGGTTAACCGTGGGCATTTGCTTATTAAGCAAGTGCCTCTGCCTACCCCGCTTTGGGATTAAAAGGCGTGAAGTGTGTATTTTTTTAACAATGTTAGTTTAATGGAAACGTAGCCTAATTCCAGGCGTGAGGCTCGCCCGGCCATCAAGTCAATACAATCGAAACGTGGTATTTGATATCGCAGCTTTGTTTTACTTACCAATTTGTAAGGTATTACGGATCAAGGGGGAGTCACGACTGTCTCTCCATCAATAGAAACCACACCATGAGTTGTCACGAGCCTCTTATAGCACTACTAGTTAACACGCCGCGGTTTTACTCGCGTTATATCGTTTGTTTCAAATTAATTTTGCGAGAAAGTGAAATTATGAAACAATGGGGAATTTTCAAACTCCAAAATTTTCTTATCTAGATGTCGCTAGTGCTTGCCCAGGGTGACTTCTGTCAGTTATATTTTAGTACGATTTTTTTTTAATGGGGAATTTATTTCCAATTTTAAGTCCCTTTAACCTTTAGTACAAGAAAGGGAAATATATTCCCACTTAGTCTAAACTAAACTAACTTTGAACCTTAAGGAATACCTTCACTACAGACGGGATTGTAACAATTTTCTAGAAAAAATATACAACAGCGAATGCTTTGTAGGGTTATTGTCATCATCGTCATCATTTCCCTGCCCTTATCCCACTGTATTAGGTAAAAAAATTCTTATACTGATATTATTTTACCGAAACCACATAGTTTGATTCATGTCATTAGAATTTAAAATGCAAGAGAAAATCTTATTTTATTAAGGGTTAACAAACAGAAACACATCTAGTACACGTTTCACCTTACGCCCTAGACCATAACACGACAATTACAAAATACAAACGCGTAGGTAAAATTACTTATTCAATTCACACCGATGTTCTAACCACCCATCGCGTTAGTTAAGAACCGTTCTATTATACTTGGTGAAGTATTAGCCGTACATAAAATGTTTGTAAAATAATACTTCATACTGAAACAGTAAACACAGTCGTAAAGTAAGGAAGAATATGGCTTCGTTCATAACTTTGAATGACTGCCGCGTTACTTCACCTACTTAAGTAGTTACATAACATGAAATGTTAAGTAGTTACATAACATGAAATGTTACTGTGTTCAGTTGAAACTAATTTCAGACTTGTAGCTATGGTGCTTACGACCCCCATGACGGGAAAAGTTGGGCTGGGGTGGTGACACATGTATTCTATTTGCCGTCACCACACGGCTACATTTTAATGAAACCATTAAATTGCTAATTTTAAAAAACACCCTGATGTTAAATGTTCCTGTCGTGCCCTTTCATTTGATACCCCGCTTGAACATATTTGTATCGCGGGTTCGAGTCCGGCTACTGGACGTGTACCAATGGAACTTTTTTTATAGAGCCTATGTACGCAACGCAACGCTCGTATGGTGAAGGACAACATCGTGATGAAACCCGCACAAAGGTGTGTGGACTCTATAACGGCGTTGGTCTCACCCCCTGTCACGTTGGGTTAAAAACGCGCTCGTGAATCGTGGGCATTTGCTTTAGCAAGTGCCTCTGCCTACCCCGCTTTGGGATTAAAAGGCGTGAAGTTTGTGAAGTGTACATTTTAGTGGCATGTAAATCTCGTAGTATAATCAAGGAGTGCTTCTATAGTGGAGCAATATACTTAATTCGTGTGACAGTGACCTTGTCAAAACGCGCAAAAAGCCCGCCTCTGCAGAGTTGTATTTGTCATTATTTTCGATGTAAAACTAACCTTATTAGGTTGTTGCAAGGCTACTGTAATTAATGTCACATTAATTAAGCTGTAAATACTGCACAAGTTGATGTTAAGTGTCGTACACTCGCGCTACTTGTAGTGTACCTCGAGTCTTGAGATGTATTCTTCTAATCTCTACATATACTAAATTGGACCGAAGATATTCCGTAGCAAGCTGTTTATTGCATATTTTATTTTATTGTTTTATGTTTAAATTACCCGATAAACGGTAATTTGCAATATACATTATTAACAGTATTTCTCTGCTATTATATGCAAGTATTATCATTCAAAGTTTCCTCTAACACAGCATAAAAATCCGTTGCGTAGTTTTAAAGATCTAAACCTACATAGCGACTGTTTATTGCATATTTCATTTTATTGTTTTATGTTTAAACTAGCTTTCCGCCCGCGGCTTCGCCCGCGTGGACTTCGGTTATATTGCAGTAAAAAGAAATATCTTTGTTTTTCTCTCGGTAATATCATTTTTTCCGGGATAAAAAGTACCCTATTATTTAAACCGGACTTCTAACTATACGTCTGCAAAATTTCAAAGCAATGGGTTCAGTAGTTACTGCGTGAAAGCGGAACAAACAAACAAACAAACACTTTCCCATTTATAATATTAGTAAGATTAGCTGACCGATCAAACGACGGATAAACGATCGATGGTATAAACTGAAATAATTTTAAATACATACATAGACAGTTCTCTGCCTCTGCCTACCCCGCTTTGGGATTTAAACGCGCGAAGTGTATTTATTTTTTATTACGTTATTTACATAGACAGTTAACAATTGGAACGTGAAGGAGAACATAGGCCTTTAAAAATAACGACAATAGAGAGGAAATGAACGAGGGAAATCCTAATGAAAGTCTAGACAAAGGCTCAATCAAGAGTCAGCCATCACGCGGGTCACTGACACTTGTGGCTAACTCCCCGACAAATGAATGACTCGAACTCAATGATAGATTCTATTCCGTTATTGGCCGATTCACAAGAGATCGATTCACCAGCGATTAAGGTCGACTGTACTTAATACGTTTGTTTCATGTCAGGGTCGTCACAACTTTTTGCCGATCAAAAATATAGGTGAAGTGCAACGTGCGTTTGCCTTCGTTGTGCAAAAAAGCGGTGTGTTGATTTGTTGTTGTTTTTTTTTTGTGATTCACAGCCGACTTGAAAATAAGTGTAAATAAAAAGTTGCGTTGTTATTACTGTAATGGTATGTGCTGCGGTCAGAAACTTTGAAGACATGCCTCGATGCAAGTTCAATGATTTTTGGAGCTACTTACTATATTCACCATTCCGGCATTTCCGCACCCTAGGGTGAAAACTGGGAATCGTATATCCGAGAATTTACCCCAAGCTGGGTAAATAATAAGAATCTTGATCTATACTCACTTCCTATTCATCACCCCGATAATATACAGTTGACTACCAATACACTGGAAAGCATATATCTATAGAAATATAATTGATTAGATATATATTTTTATATATTTCCCAATTTTCACCCTAGAGTGAAAACTCTAGGGTAAGTTATCGGAAATACCCCTTTTAAGCACTTGTTGGAAGCGGTGGGTATCGAACCCACGACCCTACGGTGCAGAGGCAGACCACTACAACAACGGGCCCGTCAAATGCCAATGACAATGACAATGTCTATGAATAACAACACCTAAACGTACAATGTGGCTAACTGGTCGACGGTAACCGCAAAACTAACACAACCTGTACCGCGGTCATCTGTATCACCGCAGATGAGATCAACAGATAACAATTACATATTCATAGGAAATCTTCACATCGTATGTAATTATACAGTACTTATGTCAAAGAGCGTCTGTAGTCCAGTTGGTCGGATACTTGACTAGTAACCGGGAGGTCGCAGGTTCGAGTCCGGCTACTGGACGTGTACCAATGGGGCTCTTTTTCAGAGCCTATATACACAACGCAACGCTGAAGGACTCGAAACTCGCACACCACATGGTGTGCGAACCCTGCAACGGCGATAGGCTCACGCGCAATACGCTTGGTGAACTGTGGGCATTTGACCTGTCATTACTGTTATAATTTCCAAACAAAGTTTAACAGTAATGTCAGTTCTCTGTCAGAAAAACGTCAAAGGAAATTCCCCATTCGCATGAAGTATTCACAGGTACTTTGCGAATAAAATCTCTCTGAACATCCACTACTAGTCAATAATGTATTGTGACAACCCTGAGTCGGAACCAGCTCGAATTGTCCGTACAGCATGTAGGCAAGCACGTTGGCCTCTTCGTGTTAATACCATTAAATTTGATCCATATTGTTGAATAGGCCGCGCACGACAGTTTAATAAACATTTACGAAATCTGTTACATGTCTAGATAGCGCTGTAAGGCGGCTCTTACTGCACTCACAGTGTGCACTGCTCTGACCTACATAGTATTAGATAAGACATACACTTAGAACATAGAAAGGCACGTCTATTTACTCTAATTCTCCATGGCAATATTTTGCAGGGTACTTTTATTGAAATATTTGATGTAAAATGTAATATTTTTTTATTACTTTGAGGAACACTTCGATGGTAGTTTTATTGTTATTTCTATGTCTTAGCGTCAATAGTTTGGAAATGTTTTCATCATCATCATCAGCCCATGCTTGTCCTCTGCTGGACATAGGCCTCTCCAATTGCTGTGATCTGTTTTCATAATTTACTAGTATATTTTAGTAAAAAAAAAAAAATACACTTCACGCCTTTAATCCCAAAGAGGGGTAGGCAGAGGCACTTGCTTAATAAGCAAATGCACACGGTTCACCAAGCGTATTTAACCCAACGTGACAGGGGGTGAGCCCATAATTTTAGTAAAAACTGTAAAAAAAATACATTTTTCATAGTTTTGAAGAAAGAAGATCCCTTGTTGAATCTTTTAGGTACTGTGCGAAATCATTCGTCCGCTGCTGGACATAGGCCTACCAATTGCACTCTGCTCTGCACTTCAAGTAGACATCGCGAACTTGAGTGCCATCTAATGTCATTTCAATTACTATTTAGCAAATAATAATTTATAGTTAAACCACGTTAATATCATCAAAGAAACCAACAATCCATGTTAACCCACTTCTTATGGGAACAAATTATTGTCGTCAAATAAACAGATTTTTGGTAGTGAGGCTCATTGATAAGATGATGAAGATCATAGAGAAAATACTGAAAAAATCTACTTCATCAAATCATCATGGTAAAATCGGAAAATGGTGTTGTATTAAAACGACGATAGCAACAAGTGGGTTAAGAAGCCCAGACATAACGATAATCCGTTCAACTTTAACCGGTGCGCGGCTCGGGGCAGCTCGCTCCGCGGTTGCGGGTCACCGTTGCGTCAGCGCGTGCGAATCTGCGCACAATACGCTCCGAGCCACCACCACCGCCCTGCGTCGCCGACTCCGCCGCGTTGCGTGCCGTGAGACAGGATAGCCTTGTGCAAGAGACTCTGCTCATTCATTCTACGTGATTATTTACTTATTTAGCTGGTGAAAGCAGTGGCGGGCACACCATATAGGCATATAAAGGAGCAACTGGCCATTACCTTATGTATTTTTGCCTACCTCGAGCCTAATATATTAGAGTTTAATTTCATTTGAGGGCCCGTTGGTGTAGTGGTCAGCATGTCTGCCTCTGCTCCGTAGGGCCGTGGGTTTGATTCCCACCGCTGACAGGTGCTTACATGATGAACTTTTAAGCACTTGTTGGATGTGTCTGGGTGTTTTATTTATATAAGTATATATTTAAATGAAAAAAAAAATATAAGTAAATACCTATATCTCTTTGTCTGATTTCCATAACACAAGTGCTTTAGCTACTTAACATGGGATGAAGGCAATGTGTGTGTTGTTGTTAAATATTTATTTATTTATTTAT
>SJJU01026785.1:0-11118 GCA_012932125.1 Conopomorpha cramerella | reverse complement strand
AAAAAAGGAGGAGGTTCTCAATTCGACCGTATATATGCTTTTTTTTTTTTTTGTTTGTTCGCGGATAACTTCGTCGTTTATGAACCGATTTTGAAAATTCTTTTTGCATTCGACAGGGTTTACTTTCAAGATGGTCCCATTAAAATTTTATCGAAATTGGTTCAGTACTTTAGATTTAATTTTTTTATGTTTGTTCGCGGATAACTTCGTCGTTTATGAACCGATTTTGAAAATTCTTTTTGCATTCGAGAGGGTTTACTTTCAAGATGGTCCCATTAAAATTTTATCAAAATTGGTTCAGTACTTTAGATTAAATTTTTTTATGTTTGTTCGAGGATAACTTCGTCGTTTATGGACTGATTTTGAAAATTCTTTTTGCATTCGATAGGGTTTACTTTCAAGATGGTCCCATTAAAATTTTATCTAAATTGGTTCAGTACTTTAGATTTAATTTTTTTATGTTTGTTCGAGGATAACTTCGTCGTTTATGGACTGATTTTGAAAATTCTTTTTGCATTTGATAGGGTTTACTTTCAAGATGGTCCCATTAAATTTTTATCTAAATTGATTCAGTACTTTAGATTTTATCCCAACTAACAGAATAAGAACTAACGAAGATGTCATCTAGATATCATTACCAAGCAATGTCGCATTGTAGTTACTATGATTTATCCATAGTGTTGAACATGCATTACAAAAACAAAAAGTAAAAATAAAAGTCTTAATTTTTTTTTCTTCTTCTTTTCTCCTTGAGCATCCTTGTTCGGTCGACCCATCACTCAAAATCGTAAAATAAAATAATTTTAACAAAAAAAGAACCGACTTCAACCCGTAACCTAAAAAGTAAAAAATAAATTTATTTCTTACAAAGTAATACGTATTTTCATTTAAGTTGTTCAATAAAAATACCTGATTAAATAATTATTTTAAAATATTGAAGTCCAAGTAAATACTCCAAGTGCCAAGTAAATACTACAACAAGCTAACTAAGTAATTACAAACTACTTAAATAAATCAAAACAATAACAGTATGAGAAAAAAATATGAATCGATACTAACCTAATATCCCTGCTAACTATGAATATAATCGTCAGAAAGATTGATAAATATTGTTGTTTTACTTGGCACCGACTTCAATATTTTATTAAAAATAATTATTTAATTAGGTATTTTTATTAAACAACTTAAATGAAAATACGTATTACTTTGTGGGAAGTAAATTTATTTTTTACTTTTTAGTTTACGGGTTGAAGTCGGTTCTTTTTTTGTTAAAACTATTTTATATATCGCTCACTTAGAACAGAAGTGACGCAATTTAAGATATGTCATTTTATAAAACTGAACCTTAAAGAGAGCTAGGCGTTGTGATTTTATTGGCTGTTTATCAGGTATGTTCTTCTGTCTGACTACCCCCATTTTATAGAAATAAAAATACACTTCACGCCTTTTAATCCAAAAGCGGGGTAGGCAGAGGCACTTGGTAAAGCAAATGCCCCCGGTTAACCGAGCGTATTTAACCCAACGTGCCCCCTGTCACGTTTTGGGTTAAATTTAGGAGCCCATCGTCGTTATAGGGTTTACACACACACCTTATGGTGTGCGGGTTTCATCACGATGTTGTCCTTCAACGTACGATCGTTGCGTACATAGGCTTTGAAAAAGAGTCTCATTGGTACACGTCCAGTAGCCGGACTCGAACCCGCTGTTGCAAGTCAAGTATCCGATCAACTGGACCACTGACGCTCTCAGAAAATTGAACCTTAACATAAAAAGACTTTTTGCTCTAACTATGCGATATACTTATAGGTAAGTTGCGGACCCGACAGACGCTATTGATTTGGAATTAGTCTCAAAAAGATTCCCATTGATACACGTCCAGTAGCCGGACTCGAACCCGCAACCTCCCGGTTACAAGTCAAGTATCCGAACAACTGGACCACAGACGCTTCCCCCAATGATTCCATAATCATTTGGGGGGCAATGCCAATAATCGCCACGCTTGGCAGGCGAATTGGCGATCGCAGTGGTGTTGTGGTTTAACTCACAGAGAGCGTTGCTGCCCGTCCTCTGGAGAGTTCCCTCGGTTGCCTCTTACCACCCCCAAGACGGGAAAAGTTGGGCTGGGGTGGTGACACATGTATTCTATTCGCCGTCACCATGCGGCTTTGCGAAATAATTCTACCAGATTTTCAGTGATACGGATGTAATTTCATATTCGAATGAGATACGTTTATACACACATCAAACGTGTCTAGGGATCAATAACGTTTTTAGCTCTAAAAAAATGTAATTTATTCAAATCAACTCTAATCTTCTGGATTGGTCTCCTACCTAATTCCCCATGCCTGTATCAATGACTTATCACCACATTTTGAATAAATTATGAATTAATTCAGTTTTTGTAAAATATATTCTTGATTGTAATCTTCTAAAATGTACTTGATCCCTAGACACTTTTGATGTGTATAATGTCCTAACTTAATAATCTTCGACGTCAGAAGCATAAGGTCGGATGTGACATTTTTACGAATCATGATTGTGATTGACGGATTTGCTATCGTCTAATATAGTGATGATGTTTGTATGTTCTCTCTATTATGTGCATATATTATACACATACCTTCCTCAAGAATCATTCTATCTTCTAAAGAAAATCGCATCTAAATCCTTTGCGTCGTTTTAGATCTCCATTTGTCTTTGATTATATTTGCGCTAATATAACTGGTGAACAATATTGATAAATAGTTAAATTCAGTAAACCTGTAATAATAACCTTCGAACTGCTAAGAATGTAAGCATACGAAGACTTGGGGGGAGGCCTTTGCCCAGCAGTGGGAAACAAGTCAGGCTACGTAAAAAAAAGGCATACGTAGGCACAGACAGCTGAAGATGACAATATTTTATACTATGTATTGATAAACTTCTCTTTGTTCCAGTGCGTAAATCCAGGATTAGCGTTTCTGGAGCCGACAGTGGAAAATGCCGTTAAGACACAAAACTCCATTCCCTTGGAAACCAGCGCAAATCCATTCCTATATCAACGCTGGCGAAATCCACCTCAACAGGCGTTATCAAACGAACGTGCCTACGAACCGAATTACATGAACTCAGTATCGTCACCAATTTCATCACCAGCTGAATTGACCAATTCACTGTCCAACTTAAACGTATCACCGAAGTATGTTACGACACCCAACGGTTTGGTGCCGTCTCCCAATGTTCTGGGGAGACCCAACGTCGTGGTCGAGAGTGCACTGGAATACAGACAATCGCAGCTAGAAAACGAGGTCCCACCTAGTTTGGGATCGTTGAATTCACAACTGAGGAATACTGGTTCGTCTCAAAATACCAATTTTGGGAACGCCGTGTCCCAGAATCAGTTCTCATCGAACAAACCGTCGGGTTTCTTGCAAAACGGTGTAGTATCTAGTTCGTCACAGAACGTGGTACAATCGGGGTCTTTGAATCAGCAAGTTGTGGCTGAAAGTTTCACAAAGAACGGGCAATTGGGACCTGCAAATGGTCAAGTATTGCAGCCAGGTTATTCTATTGGAAATCAAGTATCACAATCATCAAGTGCATCTGCTAATGTAGGTAATGCTATATCACAATCGTTAGAAAAGACTTCGGCGTTAGTTCCAGCTCAATTTAACCAACAAAAGCTTTCGAACGAACAACAAAATATTCAAAATAATCTGCAGTCAAAACAATCCTTTGTTACGTCTCAGCAACAAATTCAAAATACTTTGACGCCTCAACAGAAACAACAGTCGTTCTCCAATACGGTTTCTACACAACAACAAGTGCAAAATACTGTAGCGCCACAGCAATCGGCGCAATCATTTATTAACTTTGTGTCCCCTCAGCAGCAGAGTCAAAATAATTTAGTGAATCAACAACAAAACCTGGCACCACAACAATCGCTCTCTAGTTCCGTTTCTACTCAGCAACAGGTTCAGAATACCTTGGTATCTCAGCCATCACGCCAAAACCAACCTAACGTATACACAACACAGCAACAAAACCAAAATAATTTGGCATCTCAACAGCAAATTCAATCTAATGTTGTTTCTACTCAGCAACAAAGTCAGCAGACTGTGGCACAGCAATCACAACAGTCACGCTCTAATACTGTGTCTGTTTCAGCTCAGCAACAAACACAGAATGCTGTAGTGTCTCAGCCTTCAAGGCAGTCCCTTCCCAATTTATATACCTCTCAACAACAAAGTCAAAATAACTTGGTAACACAACAAACTGTTCCTAATGCAGTTTCTACTCAGCAACAAACCCAAAATACTTTGGTTCAGACATCACAACAAACCCTACCACAGCAGCAGATACAAAATCCCGTAGTCGCCCAGCCTTCAAGGCAATCCCTTCCTAATTTGTATACGTCTCAACAACAAAGTCAAAATTTGGTTTCACAACAGTCTATTCCTCAACAACAGAATACTTTGGTCCAGTCACAGCAATCTCAGTCTAATGCCGTTGTTTCTGCTCAGCAACAGATACAAAACCCTTTGGTGTCGCAGCCATCACGACAATCTCTTCCCAATTTATATACCGCCCAACAACAAAGCCAAAATTTGGTGGCACAATCTGTGCCTAATTTAGTTCCCTCTCAGCAACAAACTCAGGTCCAACAACCCATCGCTAATACTGTTTCATCACAACAACAGTATCAAAATGCTCTTGTACAACAACCACAAACAAATGCGAATACCTTGAACCAACAGGTTCCGCAAAATGCCGGTCAATCTTCGCTACAGTATGTACCTAATTCCGCTTTACGTTCACCCGATATTTCAACGATTTGGCAAACTCAGCAGCAACTCGTTCCCCAACAGCAAAACGCGGCTAATTATGTTTCGACTGAACAACAAGTTATAAATACCCAACAAGTACAGGTTTTACCCAACTTCGTTACATCCAAACCACAACAGTTACAAAACAATGTAGTCCAGCAAACTCAAACAAATGTAGCTGTCACCGAACAGACAAACAACGTAGCCTCAACACCTTCGTTCAATCAACAGCAAATTCAAACCAGCGTTGTACAACAAACTGAACAACAAACGGTGAATAATGTTGGCCCACAGATTCAAGCCAATCAGTATTTACAACAGATTCAAGCTCAACCGCAACCAATTTTAGCACGCCCACAGCAAACTTATCAGAACGCTATACCACAAAATGTGCAGGTTCCTCAGCAACTTCAAAATACTTTGACGTCGCAAGCCCAGTCCGTTGTTCAGAATCAAGCGTTGTCGGAACAACAAATTCAAAATAATGTTGTTCCGCAACAATTGATACTGCCTCAAACGTACTCCCCTGGTCAACAGATTGCCAGTTCTCTTTCGGGACAACAGGCACAACAAGTCCAGATTTCAAATCAAGCGGCAATTGAACAACAAATTCAAAGTTCTCTGGTTGCACAACAACAGCAAAATATTCCCAATTTCGTTGAGCAACAAGCTCAGAATGTAATAACGCAGTCTGCATCAACACAGTATGTGAACCCACAATCATATTCCCCGCAGATTGGGACACCTAATCCACAAATAAACTTAAACGTCCAGCAATCACAAAATCAACAGAACAACGCACAACAAATTTACAACAATCAGTTACTAAATGCTCAACAGAACGTTGGATATTCTCCCAACTCGATGCAATATGCACCTTACGCAACACAACCTAATGTTCAAACTTCGTCAGTATCAACGGAGGCCAGTCAATCACAGCAGATTACGTCTGCGCTAAATCCTCTTCAAAATTCTGTTGTTAGTCCGTCTTTACAACAATCGCAGTCTGTTGATATTGATATATCAAATGTAAATCAGCAATACGCCAATCCCATGCAGTATTTACCACCACAAAGTTATATGCAATCTTTTTCACCTTACAGTAGTCCGGCAAATCCTTTTGCGTACTTACCTTATCAAAATAATCTTCAGAGTTATGACGGTTTTTCATTGAATCAAGGTTCTGTTGGGAGCGGTGTGCCTATTAATAACATTCTTGGAGATGGAAATATTTACTTAGACAATGCTGGACAATACGGTCCTGTACCGCCAAACGCGATAAATTACGAATCTTATGGTTATTTAGATATACCACTGTCTTTATTACCTCAAAACTCTTATCCTCAATACCAATCACCTTCTAATCAAGACTCTATAGATCTAACATCAGCTTCGCCATACAATCCTTACAGTTACTACGGTTTACCATCTCCACAGTACTCTAATGGTAATATAAATTTGAACTCTGCATCATATTCCGACGTCGCGTCTTACAACGTACCGGCGTTGATTAGCGAAGTATCTAACAGTAACGACTACGTTACATTTAGTTTACCGTCAGCTAATACGATGCCTTCAACGTCTTCACCACCCAGAATAACTATGCCATTGTCTTCTTGTGATAATGATTTGTTGTCTTCATTATCTGCAATGTCTTCGCCGGCATATTCCAGTCAATCTCCATATACTTCACAGTACTATGGAGGAAATATTCCAATGCCACCAGTGAATGCACCAGCTTACTTGCCACCGATCTATATGGGTGACGCAAAGAGATCTGGTAATGGATTCTCTGATCTGATACAGTGGTTGCTGTTGTCTGAAGTTATCGGAGGTGGTACTTGTGACGGTTTGAGTTTGGAAAGTCTTATTGCGCTCTTGTATTTGTAGTGCGATTCGTGTAGTTGTATTAAATTAAGTAATTTATTGTTTATTGTAATGTTCATTAATAAAAAATGTTGTAAAATTCATGTCGCCTTTTTATACCCGCACAGGGTGATTTGAATTGGGAATTTTTCTTGACGTTTTTCTGACAGGTTTTCGGGCGGAGACTTGTCATTAATGTCAAAATTTGTTAGGAAAGTATGACAGAAATGACAGTTCTCCGCTAGAAAACCTGTCAGAAAAACGTCAAAGAAAATTACCCATTTTATTGACTCGACTGAGTGCATTTTAGAAGGTGTGATCACTGAAAATAGACCCCTTTAAACGAAACACAATCGGGGCTGATGAATTTGTTTGTTAACGTGGATCCCGAGCAAATGATCTTCGAAACGTTGTTGGGCTCGTCAATATGATCAACTTTTACTATGAGGACATTGCACGGCACTGAAAAATTGTATCTCCATACAAAATACACACATCAAAAGTGTCTAGGCATCAAGAACAATTTTAACTCCAAAACAATTCTAATTTATTTAAATCAAATCTAATCTTCTTGATTTGTCTCCTACCTACTTCCCCATGCATTACTTATTACCACATTTTGAATAAATTATGAATGAATTCAGTTTTTGTAAAATATATTATTCTTGATTGAAATCTTCTAAAATGTACTTGATCTCTAGACACTTTTGATGTGTGCTGTATCTGAATCTGTTTCATTTATAGTAGGTATCTTAGAGTCCTCCTAGTGCTTGAAAATAACAATGGTCTGGTAGAAGGAACATAAGTGCGAGGCGACCGAGGGAACTCTCCAGAGGACGGGCAGCAGCACTCTCTGTGAGTTACACCACAACACCACTGCGATCGCCAACTCGATGCGTGGCGATTATTGGCTTAAAAAATGTGATGATGGTCAGGAGACCATTAGTGGTTAGGAGACCACCACTAGGAGGACCTAGTCTTCTGTGGACGTCATGTGGCTGATGATGATATCAAGGTGTAACGAGATTTTCCCACGGGAGCGATATCATCATCATCACCAGTCCATATTTGTCCACTGCTGGACATAGGCCTCTCCAATTGTACGCCACTGTGTACAAGGGAACGGTATAAGCTTCGAGTAACATCGCCAACGAGCAACTACATCAGTAATTTAAATATCATTAACAAAACAAGCGTTTATTTCATACAACAATATGACAATATTTTGTAATTTATCACTGTTGGATGGAAAAAATACGAAAGATATAAAAATCGCGTTACAAACATACAAAAAAAAAGAAACAAAAATATGTAAATAAAATATTTTAATTTAATTCGGTCGAGTTTTCCTATTTCTTCAAGACGCAATGGGGAATTTTCTTTGACGTTTTTCTGACAGATTTTTGGGCTGAGAACTGTCATTAATGTCAATTTTTGTTTGGACTTGTTAACTCTATTACGCAAAATATTGTCCATTCACTATGAAGTATTTTGCGAAGGGGAATTTACAAACTCCGTAAAATTGTTTATCTAGATGTGAGCTTCTGTCATTTATATTTCAGTAGGTTTTTTCAATATTTGGGTAAGTTATTTAAACTTAAACACTTTTGTAATGATTAAATAGACAAGAAAAACAATTAACTGTCATCTTCATACTGACTGCTTGAAGTTAGCTATTTCGTTGACATTTATTCCCCCTAATACAGCTAACGCCATCTGTCGTAACGAAGAGAAACAAGGTCCCAGAAAATTCCCCATTTGTTCTTTAATCTACGAATAATCTTCAGGATAATTGTATGATTTTGCAATAACAACCGAAGCTGTTCTATCACTAGAAATGTCACCATTATCATCGATATAGTATCGATTGTTAATAGTAGTCGTTTCTTCGTCAGAATAGTCTTTCACGTTACCATAATTAACTACTTTGGAACTAGCGAAAACCGTTTCGACGTTATCGTTTCTCTTTGCATTTATGAACACTTCATTCTCCGAATCGTTTTCGCTTTCATAGTTACTTTTGACTTTTGTCGTGACGAAACCTGGATTGTCTAAACCTAAATTTGAACTATGTTCGTGCGTTTGATTAAGTTTCGTTTTATGATTGTTATATCGTCTTCTAGAGTTGTGACGATTTCTTGGATTCTTTCTTGTATGTTTCGGACGTTGATGGAGTCTGTTTAAGTGTTGTTTTAATCTCTGTTGGCTTTCTATTTCTGGTGCGTTGTAGTTCTTTTCTGATGCGTGACGTGCTACCGTTTGTTTCGGTTCCATTTCATAATCTTCACCTAGGACGTAAAAGTTACTGTCCATAGTAAAGTCTGGGTAGTAATCGTCACTGTCTCCATAATTACTATATATTGTAGGTACTGCATCTTCACTTCCTAATTCTGGAATGACCATCTCATCGATATTAATTTTCTTTGTTGTTGTATCCATAGGTTTAGAAGTATGAATGGATGAGACATATTTGTGTGTCGTGGATTGTGTGGTTACTATGGTCGGTTCTGTAGTTGTTGGCATCTGTTTTGTAGTAACTGGTGTGCTCTTTTCTGTGGTTACAGCTACAGTATCATTGGATACTTTCTCTGTTACACGATTTTCATTTGCCGGTTTGATTCTCCTTCTAGGTTTTGGTTGATTTTGTACTTTCTTTTCTACTTCCTTCTCAACAGGTTTTGCTTCGATTTGTGTTGGCGCTTCCTTCTTATTGGTATCTGTAGGGTTTGCTTTAGTGAATTGTTTTTTCATTCTGAAAAACATGCTGTAGATTATATTATCGGGTAATCCAGGGTATTTTCGTTTAAAGTCGTTTATGATTGCGAGGTCTTGAGGTGATATTTGCTTGTGTCTTTTAGACGATTGTTTCTTTGTAACAGGTTTCTCTTTACGTGGAACGTGTTCTTGCTGTTTATGGCTTTTGTGTTTTCTCGAATGTTTTGCTTGTCGTGGTACATCTTCAATATCGTGTTCGGCCCCGTAAGGTATGTTTGTGTAGCGTCTTTTCTGACCGTGACTGTATTTATGATCTACAGGTACTCCATTGACGTATTCTGTATACGTATGATAGCCATCTACTTTACCTGTCTTTGGTGATTCGTGAACTAAGTTCTGTACACCTCGCACTTTAGCTTTCTTTTGACTTTTCGTAATATCTTCATTCTCCTTTACTTCTAATACATCTTTCGGTACAATGAAGTAGTTATTGACAACGTTGGGCGTTGAAGGTACATGATGTGCACCGTAATGTTGGTTGAGAATTGCATTTAGCGTTGGATTTGTTAATAATTTGCTTACAATAATTTTGCCTAGCTCTTCATTAATCTCATTAGGATCGTTTTGTAGACTCGGGGAGTATACAAGTGGTGTTAAACCTTGTACAGGCGCGTATGTGTTCGAAGGACCGTGAATTGGACAATCCGAAGACACGACAGTAGGGTAGACTAGTTCCGAGTTTACCTGAAATAAAGACGAAACAGAATTTTAGTGAAGATATTCGTTGGTTAAATGCGTTTGGTGAACTCTGGACATTTGCTTAGCTAGTGCTCCTGCCCAAACCGACTTGGGATCATAAGTCGTGAACTGTGTTTTTAAAACTATATTTGTTGGTTCTTAACTTTTCATTGACATTCCACAACACTACAATCTTTAAGCCGTGGGAAAGAAAATTTGAGACTAAATACTGTTCATGAATAATCAGATTTATCAGTCCTACCAACATATTATTGATTATATCATATACACATACACTCAGACACACACACATCGTAACTACAATAATATTTAGCCTTAAAAATGATGAGTGAGGTTATTTGGTATGGGTTCCGCCTCTATGGGTTCCGCCTTGTCGTAGCGAGGGTACCCGCTTAGTACCCGAGTAGGGGCACCCGGCGAAGCTAAGAGGTACCCACTGGGTTCCTCGGTCCACTCCTGTCCGGGGCTCGAAAGCGAGTCCGCAGACAAGTGGTTAGGCTGCGTCCTATAACACCGCGCAGGTCGTGAAGGCCGCGGAGGGAGAGGACAGTCGGTATCCCGACCGCCGCGCCCTTGCGGGGCCGCCACCGCTAGATGGCGGCGTGGAGGGATCGCATCGGAAGAGGATAGTATTGCGGTGCACTGCGCTCCCTATCCTCTGCGGCCGGAGAAGATGTCGGACCCCATGAGATCCGGGGTCCGACGCCGACAGGGCGGTAGGTTTGCGATCGTACCGCCGCCAGCCCTGTAGTTCCGGGCGTACAGAAAAGAATAGGACTACGTTATCTAATGCCTGGCGAATAGCGTTATGGAGTTAGCTGGACACGAGAAGATATCGCACGAGAAGAGGTATATCAGGTGGCCCATGCCAGGATGGCATGGCGATTGCAATTTTTAATGCCCGATCGAGACTCTCGAGCGAGAACTTTCAAGATGTATGTATATCTATAAATTAACTTAAGAACTAACATAC
>SJJU01026774.1:0-11066 GCA_012932125.1 Conopomorpha cramerella | reverse complement strand
GCATATACTGCACTGGATTTGTTTAATTTATTGAAGCCTATTTGCGGGAATTTTGAAATGCATCATCATCATCATCAGCCTATACCTGACCACTGCTGGAAATAGGCCTGCATGAGATGCATAATTTTAACAAATAAATATTTTATGTGGAAATACTCGCGGATTACCCATTCCGCAAAAGGCCTGAGTCTTATGAGTTATTCTGCTTCTTCCATCTTCTGTATCACTGTTACTAATAACAACAGTACGTTGTGCAACTTCAAAAAGTTTATCTTTTTCAACTGTCAAATGATAGAAATGAGCAAAACGCTAACTCAGTTTAATCATCATCACCCACATTACGTCTACTGTTAGACAAGGGCCTCTCTCAATGATGTTCTTGATCATTTAGGGGAAGTGGCAGTAATCGAATCGTTTGACAGGCGAATCGCAGTGGTGCTAAGAGAGAGCGCGGGGGACCTCCCTAGAGGGCAGCACCTTCTAGAGAGGTTCCTCGGTTACCTCGTTGACACCAGCCCAACGTTTCAAGACTGGAAACGTTGGGCTGGGATGGTGACACAAATGTATTCTACTCTCTGTCACCACACGTATTGTTTAATTGTATACTCGTATTAAAAATGTACATTTTCAAGGATTGTGATTATACATACATTGTGGCTCCAGGAAACACGCCATGCCTTTGGATTAGCGTTGACGCTGCATTCGAAGAACGCATCATCGTATTCCTTCACTTCGTTTGGACGCACCTTAGGGGCTAGTCGCAGAGATACGATTGGCACATCTGCAAAATAAGTACCACCAGTACGATCACCATCTCTTTCTATTGCACATTATCATGCACTACATGACGTCCATTGCTGGAATAAGGCCCCTTGCCAATTATCGTCACGCTTGGCAGGCGGGTTGGCGATCTCAGTGGTGTTGTGGTTTAACTCACAGAGAGCGCTGCTGCCCGTCCTCTGGAGAGTTCCCTCGGTCGCCTCGCATAGACTCCCACCACGGGACAAGTTGGACTGTGTTGGAGTGTATAGGTGACGCAATAACCGTGTATTGCGCATATCAGAACACTAATACCTATAGAGCCGCTTGAGAGAACTAGAAAAAATCCCGCGTATACGATGAAGGCGTCGTGTCCTGCGCGTTGCGGGACCAAGCAGACTAGCGGCGTGTATTGAAAGGTATCATATTGAGCAATTCTTTACGTACTGCTTCTCTGACATGGGCAGTAGAAAGATATAGCTCAAGAGAAGTAATATATTCAAGAGAAGACCTCGCGTGTATGATAAGTGTACTGAATTTTCAAGATACATTTAGCACGGAGACGCCCCATGCGAATTTGAATTTTAGCACAGGAAACTAATTATATATATCAAACCTAACTAAAGGTCAAGCAAACATGCAAAGCAAGCTTAACTTTTCGTTTGTTAGCTATGCTACCATTTCACTGAAAATCTGTGAATGACTTTTAACGAAACTTGCTGCGGAATCAGATACCTACTCTGCATTAGTAATACTAAGAATAATCCACGTTGTATTTAAGACCCGAATCGGAACGTGTTGTACCACTGCCAACACCACCAATAATATATATTGAGCGACTAGCTATCTCTTCAAACATTTGTTTTGCCTTTGAGGTCCGCATATTGGAAGAAATACACCTTTAAAACCTTCCCTGGACGTGTAATTCAAGGCCAAAATTAGCCAAATCTGTCCAGCCGTTCTCGAGTTTTAGCGAGACTAACGAACAGCAATTCATTTATATATATGTATAGATAGAAGATAGATAGAATTATCAGTTCGGCCTTAAAATGCTAATGAAAATGCATGAAGAGGAACTTACACTGAACATCGAGTTTCCAGGAGTCCTCGATGGCCACATTGAGGACAGTGTTCTCAGCTCTGCAGAGCAGCGTGGCCTCGTGGTCCTCGGCTTCCGGGGTGAACCAGATCCGGCTGACAGATGTCCCGTTCTCTGTCACCTGACACGTGCTCATGATTGTCATGGTGTTTTTTTTTTTAGAATAAGTTGCAACAGTTATATTAAGGGCCTTACTAATAATGGCAGAATTACTATTTCGAAGATACACAAAGCTCAACTTAACTTGTCAGTTGTATGTCAAATACGGTTCAAGTAGACCTGTAATTACCGTTGTGTAAGTGATAACGCGTTTATTGGTAAGGTGGTAATAGTTTAAACCGGGTGTTACGGCGCAAAATTAACCAAAGACAAGCACTCAGCTTACCTTCGTTATTTGCCCGACGTTTCGACACAGTTACATGTGTCGTGGTCGCGAGTTGAGCTTTGGTTAATTTCGCGCCGTAACACCCGGTTTAAACAATTAATGTAATGTAGATGCACGTCTCTTTAAAAAAAAAGTTAGGTACATAATGAACAAGTGACAACTTTTTTTTTATTACTATGAAGAAGCGTTTGACCCCCATCCTTCCTGATGTTAAGCCGCGATGTGGTTTACGATGGAGCACACTTGTTCATTATGTACCTATTTGCCCCCAGTGACTTGAAGACCTCTAGACTATACTGCGCTAGAAAAACAGAGTCGGGTAAGTCATCCCACATCCTGGCGGTACGCAATATGAAAGTACACACATCAAAAGTGTCTAGGGATCAAGAACATTTGTAGCCCTAAAAAAATACTAGTTTATTTAAATAAAATCTAATCTACTGGATTGGTCTCCTACCCTATTCCCCATGCCTGTATCAATGACTTATCACCACATTTTGAATTAATTATGAATGAATTCAGTTTTTGTAAAATATATTCTTGATTGCAATCTTCTAAAATGTACTTGATCCCTAGACAATTTTGATGTGTGTATTTACCCCAGTGACTTGAAGAACTCTAGACTATAAAAATAAAATAAATACACTTCACGCCTTTTAAACCCAAAGCGGGGTACTCTCGGTTACAAGTCAAGTATCCGACCAACTGGACCACAGACGATTTGTTTGAAGTAAGCACTTATAATATTTCCCTATAGTTAACTGATTCTGCTTTTCAATATATTGAAACAAAGCATATTATACAAATAGACAAACGATTATTTATTTCTCAATACCATGCAGCTGAATCTCCTACTACGCTTCAGAAATGTAAAGAAAACAAAGTCCACATGCGCGCACCTGTCGAGTACAACATAGACAAGTAAACGACAATCAATCATAGCCCGAGTTGCCCTTATAAACAAAGCTCAAAATAAAACAACACGAATGTTTACCGTCCGTCTACCGCCCGTTTAGTTATTGATGTTAAAGGGCGATTTACACATCGCACAGTACAGCAGCTAGTTGAATGATGACTAGCGAGTGAGGTTCAAAAAGTTTAACGATACATTAAGCTATTTCTGTGTTGTATTGTATTTATATGAATGTATAACCAATAGTAAGATCACTAAACTTGAATCTTTTTTTAATAAAACGCACACGAACTTGAACATATAAGGTAAACTCACTTAAACCTCTATAATATGTTCCTGTTTGGTTTACCTACTGTGTTCATTGCAGCGCCCCAATCGGGGCAACTAAGTTTGAAGCGCATTGACAAATACCTACACCTGTATTTTACACTTAGTTGCAATAAAGTTTTGAATTTGAATTTAATTGCTTATGGCCGCTGATAAATTTATTGATTCTGAATGTTATTTAAATAAACAAAAACATAGAAACTTTACAGTACGCTGTCAGTTTCAACAATAACTTGAAGTGAATTCGAAGCTTACACAAGAGAAAGCTATCTAGAATATACCTATAAAAATGTCAAATTAACTAACTCGCCACTGTACTGGACTGAGTGTAAACTGGCCACTAACCACGCCTGCTCTGTTCACTGCCTAAACAATACAGCAATGATTGACACTCGATATTGCTTTAAGTAAAACAAGCAGTATTTATTTTTAACAAACCGATCGATGTCTTAATTAACGATGAAATAGAGATTATTTGTCTTAACAGAATTTAGTTTCAAGAAAATCAAAAAGTAAGCACGATTTGAAAGCGTTTTGTTCCAAGAAATCTTCTTTATTGCGAAGTAGGTACTATTGTAGGTAACGTAAACGTAATCGAACCCGATACCCTTCGTAATAGACGCAGTTTTGCTGACGGTTCTGTCAAATAAATACAAGTATGTATGCCGTGTACGTTTCCATTTTCAAAATCAAGAAAACATTGTTCGACTATTATGTATGTACTTACGCTGGATATTCGTGAAATACGAACAAAGAAGAAGTGGAGTTAGAACAATAAGAGAACGTCCATTATTGGTTACGCAATGTTTTTATCTGCATACAAAATAGACAAATTTTTCACCTCGAGAGAGGACATTTTGTATTTGGAATGATTTTTTTAATTTTCCCACATTTACGTCATAGTAAAAGTAGTTAATTAATATTGACGATCCCAACAACGTTTCCAAGAGCATTGCTCGGGGTCCTTTTACACGCAGTATAGACCTATGTCAAACACATGTCTTATTGTTTTACACAGAGGGCATAGGACACTAAGAAAACGATTACTCGTTTCGTTACACGCAGTATAGTGCATATTTGACCAATTTGAACGTACATTGTGGCAACATTACCGTGGCCTCGTGCTTGAGAAGTCGTCCGCCCCTCCACCAGGTGAGGAGCGCGGGGGGCCGCGAGCCGCGCGACCGACACTCCGCGCTGCGGCCGAGGCCTGATGATAGCCTGCTCTTGTTCACTATCTCCACTGATAGCGGCTTCACTGTTACAAAGGATTCATCATTTAGCGGGGATAGGTGGATTTAACCAGTAACCCTGTATATCTATAACCCACTGCAAGATTACAGTACCAACCGGCCCGTTGTGCAGTCAGCATGTCTGCCTCTGTTCCGTAGGGTCATGGGTCCGATTCCCGTCGCTGACAGGTACTTAGGTGATGAGCTTTTAAGTACTGGTTGGATGCGTCTGGGTGATCTATTTATCATCATCATCATCAGCCACATAACGTCCACTGCTGGACGAGGGCCTCCCCCAATGAGATCCGTCATTTGGGGTCAAATGCCAGTAATCGCCACGCTTGGCAGGCGGGTTGGCGATCGCAGTGGTGTTGTGGTTTAACTCACAGGGAGCGCTGCTGCCCGTTCTCTGGAGAGCTCCCTCGGTCGCCTCTTACGACCCCCATGACGGGAAAAGTTGGGCTGGGGTGGTGACACATGTATTCTATTCGCCGTCACCACACGGCTAATGAAATAGGACGGCTCGATAGGATTAATGTACTGAAAAAAAACACTTAACACCGCTAAGCAAATACCCAGTACACCAAGCGTATGGAACCCAACGCTTGTGATAGGAGGAGGAATGTGAGAGGGTAAGCCCGTGGCCGTTATAGAATTTTCAGTAATTTTTATTGCGATTAACAAGAAATACATACATACACTTCACGCCTGTCTCTCAGAGGGGTAGGCAGATACTACAGATCTCCATTTGTCACGGTCCTGACATACCCCTTTCGCTTCATCTACATTCATACATCTTTTCATACATTACCTCCGGTTTCGAGTACTTTTCACGCCACCTTCGGCCAGGACATCACCAATCTGGTCTGTATATGTCCTTCTGCGGCGACCTCTACTCACTCGGCCCATTACATCACCCATATAAATCTCTTTCGTCAATCGACTTTCATCCATTCTCTCCATATGCCCAAACCACCGAAGCATGCATCTTAGTCACTACATCTTCTTTCAAACCGCAACTTTCTCTTATCACACTATTCTTTATCCTGTCATTCAATGTCACGCCTTTCATGCTCCGCAATGACTGCATTTCTACGACATTGACTTTAACAAGAAACTTTCAATATTTTATTGTACCGGGAAAAAAAGTAACAAACATCGCACACATTGGGAGAAATCTTCATCATCATCATCATCATCAGCCCATACTTGTCCACTGCTGGACATAGGCCTCTCCAATCGCACGCCACTGTGATCTGTTTTCTGTGATCTTCGCATTTACAGAACGAACTATAGTTACCGGATAGCGTAAACAAATAAACAAACAACACAATACAATATCGCTTATTCCGGATCAAAAAAAAGTTTTAATTAACAATATCGTGTAATACTTAAACAATGAGCGCAAACAAATGATTGGTATCGAGATTTGTGACCCAGTTTGTTGGAGCGGAAGCCGGATGTCGGCAGCGCCCTCTGTTTTACTCCGCGAGTAAACACTCTCCACTATATCCTCGGGCCTTGTAAAGAAATAGCTGGATAAGCAAACAAAAATAGGTATATTTTCTTTTAAAGAAACGCGCACTGACATTATATTATTATTAAGAACTAGTTTTCACCCCGCGATTTCATTCGCGTAGTTTAGTAGTAACAGCATCCCAAATCTCAAGCCATTTTTTTTAATTTTCTTTACGTACAAACCTTCTCTGGACTTCCACGAATAATTCAAGACCAAATTTAGCCAAATCGGTTAGCATTGTTAAGTGACATTACGATCAAATGCCATTTTTAGGCATTGATTTTATATTACTTAAAACTGGTGTTACGGCGCAAATTTGATTAATGTGTTAAGTCACAAAGAACACTGCTGCCCGTCCTCTGGAGAGTTCTCTCGGCCTCCTCTTACGACCCGCACGACGGAAAAAGTCGATTATGGATATTAAGTTTAAACTCAATTTCATCCGAAAAAAAGTACTTTAAAGTATTCGGACCAAAACATACAAACTTGAAGGGGTTGAAATTAGCTACATTCGATTTGATGCAGGTCTTCAAGTCACTGGTGTGAATAGGTACCTAATGAACAAGTGTGCTCCATCGTAGACCACATCGCTGCTTAACATCAGGCAGGGTGGTGGTCAAACGCTTGTTCATAGTTATAAAAAAAAATGTATATTGAGTTTGTACGGGGTAAGTTACCTTAAACTTTTAGCTCTGTCAATCTGCTTCTTAAAAGGTACAGTCTATCTTCACATGAAGTAATAATAATTGTGTCCTTCAAACATTGACACAGGGAAATTGAGTAACATTGGAGCATGATACGACTGACGGAACACACTATCATTGGATACCCTCGTCAGCTACTTCCCATGAAATTGAACAAAGACGGTGTTTCCTGGAAAAGCATCCTCAGATAGAATCAACACTAGGAAACGCCTTAAGGGCGTATCATTACACCCCACACAGCGCAACGTGCTGACTTTAAAATAGGCAGAGGTTTTGAATTTGACAGTATTTTTGCGTCTGTAGTCCAATTGGTCGGATACTTGACTTGTAACCGGGAGGTCGCGGGTTCGAGTCCGGCTACTGGACGTGTACCAATGGGACCCTTTTTCAGAGACTATGTACGCAACGCAACGCTCGTACGGTGAAGGACAACATCGTGATGAAACCCGCACACCACAAGGTGTGTGAACCCTATAACGGCGATGGGCCCACCCCCTGTCACATTGGGTTAAATACGCTTGGTGAACCGTGGGCATTTGCTTATTAAGCAAGTGCCTCTGCCTACCCCGCTGGTATTAATAGGCGTGAAGTGTATTTTTTTTTGTTATATTATGAACTTCTTTTGTTTCAATGTTGTTTGCTTCCCGTATGATCTCATATCAATTGGCTTCAGTTCTGAAAAGGCCTTCCGTGTGAAAAATAGTTAACTGGCTAAAGTCAGTTATTTTCTGCTCTGTTGTTAATGTGAAGTTCAGTCAATCAATGAACGTATTACGTTTCATCGTTATCAAAGTACATTTGTAAAGTTCAGTTTAGTGTCTTCTGTTGGCCGGGAAACGGTTTAGAAAAGTCTGTATTATTAACACATCGGCGGACAGTAAAATAAAAACAATAGATGTTTTATTGTTATGACGACTATAGGCGTTTACTGTCCGGGAAAGAGTTAGCATATATACACTGGCGAGCAATGAAATCGACTCAGTTTATTACTGTAAACCAGTAGTAAACTGACTCGATTTCATTGCTCCCGAGTGTAGTTCATTTACATAGGTACAGACCATCTTAAATGGGGTGATTAGAGTGGAAAGAGTCTTTGGAGACTTGCCTGTCAGAAAATTACCTAAATCAGTTTTGTTAATACCTATTACTATACCTGGATATAGCCTTTCACGACTCGTATTGGAATAAATACATCTGACAAAAGTCAAAGGTGAATCGTACCTTACTGAAACCCTCGAAGCGAAAAAAAACTACTCACATTGCAAGTTCAGAACAACTACCCGCTGCCTCGGCGGCGCGAGCGCAGTGTTCCGCGCCTCGCAGACCAATCGCGCGTCCTGATGCCCCCGCCCCACTCCGCGCAGCGTCACCTGATTGGCTGTTACAGTTATCAGACGTCCCTTGGTTGGTGAAATCGGAGTAGACGGAAGAACTTCGTTCTCGAGGTACCACGTGAGCTGAGGCAATGGGTCTCCTAGGGATAAAGACATGTTATAAGTAGGCGTAGATTCAGAATTCTGGATTAATTTAGGAATATTTTTTTCTTTTTAGGTCGTTTAAAAAATCCAGAACTAACGAAGAAGGCAATGGGTCTCCTAGGGATAAAGACATTTTATAAGTAGGAGTAGATTCTGGATTAATTTAGGAATATCTTTTTCTTTTTAGCTCGTTTAAAAAATTCACAACTAACGAATAAATTATATACTAATTACAAGGTTTTTCTACAAAATAACAACCTCCCATTGACGCTGAGAAACCACGCATGAGAAGCCATTTCTACAAACAAACATTCCCTGTTTAAATAGGTCAACTTACACGAGACATTTCAAATATTACATGATTATGCAGTCTACAGTCTGAAGTACGTGAACCTTTTACGCTGACCTTCAGTTCAAAGTTAACATCAAGTAAAGACAGACCAAGAAACCTTGTAAAATTGTACCTCCCAGTATAAATAATGCGAGGTGGCTGTATATAGTTTTTGTTCGCTTGCGGTTTTCGAGAGCTCATAGAATGAGCGTGTGGCTAAGACCTCATTAAGGGAACACACAATCTGCCCCGGTTTTGTCTCAGTATGTCCATGTTAATTGGGAAACTGGGGCGTCTATGCGCTCTTCGCTCTCTCAAAGAAAATACTAGAAATATGCGAATATCCCATCCCTGTGTCGCTTGCAGATGTTTCTCGTGGTGTTTTTTTTTTTATTTTCTCTTTTTGCGAGTTTCGTAAATGAGCTTGCTAGTTTGAAGCGGAACGTTGTCAAACGGTTTTCATTTCCTTGTATTTTCGTACTACGTACACGTTTATGTTATTTGTGTGATATTTACTTTATTTTTTGGGAAACACAGATTCCGTAACTGGATAAACACTAACAAAATGTTGTTGGAAGAATTGAGTACTAACCCCCTTCAGTCTCGCAGCTGAACTGCACCGTATCGCCCTCGTTGAAAGTCTGGACCAATGACGTCAGAACTGTTCCTTCTGCATCTCGGATGGTTGGCCGCGAGGGTAGCGCTACAAAGACAACGCTCTGAATTAGTGACGTCACAACCCGTACGCCAATTACAGAGATAAGACTTCGGTGTTTAAGGTTCTGTAATTGTAAGTTTTGAGTTATATGGCCCAAGTCTCTTGTTGTGTTCCTATGGCACCCCAGAGGTGCAGAGGGCCTTGACAAGATCACGTCGTCACACCTTCCTACCCCGCCTAGCAACGCTCTCGGCCTCGCTCCAGCTCACTCCTGCGGGACGCAGTTCACTCTCGACGGTTCGGCGCCATCAGTGAACGGGACGGCCGTTGGTTCTCTTACCGTTATTCGATGCTCATTTTCCAATTGTATGGCCTCTCCATCTCCATCTCCTCATGGCGATATCTTTGCCTATGGGAGACTGGTCACACAATTTCCATAGATCAATATTGCGTATCGTCTTCGGCCAGTAAATGCGAAGAATCGACCTATTGGACCTAGTTAATTCGTATGAATATAATTGATACTTAATACTTGAAAAAAAAAATGCCCACGGTTCCCCAAGCGTATTTAACCCAACGTGACAGGGGGTGAGCCCATCATCATTATAGGGTTCAAACACCTTGTGGTATGCGCGTTTCATCATGAGATGTTGTCCTTCACCATACGATCGTTGCTTTCCGTACATAGGCCCACGTACACGTCCAGTAACCGGGCTCGAACCACCGATTTCAAGTCAAGTGTCCGACCAACTGGACCACAGACGCTCTACTTACGTACTTACATATAACAGTAAAATTAATCTTGTAGTTAAGAGTGGGGGAGTTCTTCAAGTCCACTCTGCAGCGGTAGAGTCCAGCGTCTGTCACCTGGATCTCGTGCAGGAGGAGGCGAGGCGGTCGGAAGAGAGCGCGCGAGCTCAGCCCCCCGGAAGACCAGAGCCTGGGGCTGCTGGGCGACCGGTTCCGGATGTCGTAGCTGATGAGGGAAAGAAATATTGATGGAGTCTGTAAAGTTTAAGTCTTAAATTAGCATGCAACAGTAAAAATAACAAATTAAGTATCTTACACAAAGATTCAGCGCTACAAGATATCATAATCATTTTCCTGCCCTTATTCCATACTAGGTGGGGTCGGCGCAACACCACAAGATATAAAGCGCATATTTACGGGAAAAGCGAAACGGAAGTCTAGGGGTTATTTATAATCTAAGAAACCTCCTAGAAATAGATTTTCCTAACAAAGTAATGAATATGTTTTAGGTATTTCAGAGTCGCGCAACCTTACAATAATAAAATACAGTAAACCTGCACACGGGTGAAGCGTGGGAAAAGTAGGGTAGATTAGTCTCTAAAAGAGACTTTAAATAAGATTTTGTACTAACTTCAAAATGGCGAAAATTGTAAACTAAACAAGGGCCTATTTTGTACGGGACCATCAGAGAAGCGCTTCTTGACCTACTTCGCTTTTCTGAGCTTAGACACCTAACCAGTGTCAAGGTTTTAAATTCTAATTCAAATTATTTATTTGCATTCCACAATGTTAAGTTCTTAAGATAAAGCATGTATAGTATCATAGGTACATGATAACATTGCGGAGCCTGGTGGGCACAGCAAATTACTACTTATAGTAAGGGAGAGGAAGGCCGCTTTAGATTATTATAT
>SJJU01026769.1:0-10246 GCA_012932125.1 Conopomorpha cramerella | reverse complement strand
GAAAATAATAAACTGTACATCAAAATTTCTAACTTGCACACCTAAAAAGCCAAAGTTATCATCAGAATGGCAATTAGAAGACCAAATCAGCAATTTTGTCGCTAAGTCAGTATTTTAGTTAGGTTAGGTTAGACTTTTTTGATGCACGTTTAAATACTATCCTTTTTATTCACGCGTCAAAGACCCCTGAGTCACAATACTCACCGCTCTGTTATGCTGAGAGACTTGTCGCTGTCCCACGGCACTTGATTGTAATGCGCCTGCACCACCCACGCGATGTATTGCTGCAACATTTTAATATTTTATACACAGATCAAAAGTGTCTAGGGATCAAGTACATTTTAGAAGATTGCAATCAAGAAGAATATATTTTACAAAAACTGAATTAATTCATAATTTATTCAAAATGTGGTGATAAGTCATTGCATTTGCACATGCAGGTATGGGGAATTAAGTAGGATACCAATCCAGAAGATTAGATTTGATTTAAATGAATTACAAGACACTTTTGATGTGTGTAGCTGCTATTCGTAAAATTCGTGCCGTAACATCGAACTAACTTATGGCTACGTGAACAAATATAAAGAGACGTTTATACTATGTTATGAGTAATTATTAATGAGTTTTATTAAGATATTTCCAATGATAACGTAAATATAGTCTGGCCAGGGATAAGTGGCTTTAAAAAGTGCTGGGAAATTAAAAAAAGGGCTACTAGCTGGTATGTATAATGAATTCGAATAAACAATCTGGATACTTGATAACTTCAGGCTTATATCAAGATCTTATCTGACCGGCATAACGGATCGTTTCTTTCATGCAATTTTGTCAGCTCGTTGTTTGTCTCAGAAATGTGTAAAATAACGACCCGTACTCTTATAATATAGGAACTCAGGGTTAAAGTGACGGCACACTTAACGGTCCGGGAACGTTCCCGGTCCACGGTTGTAGGTTCTAAGTAACTGAATGTAAATAAAAACCACATCACAATTTAAAGATTTTTTATATTTTAATAATTAAGATTTGAATCTTTCCCACTTCTTCTCGATCACCTGTTGCACGAAATCATGTAGGTAGATATTAAATTTCAACGACGTGAAATCACAAATAAATAGTTCAAGGACCAGAATAGTTTGACTATATAACTCAATATTGTTCACCGGGTATATAGGCGCGAATATAACCAAAGACAAGCTCGAGCTTACCTTTGTTATTTTACTCGGCGTTTCGACGCAGTTGCATGCGTCGTGGTCACGAGTGGACACCGGTGAACAATATTGAGTTATAATGTCTGTGCGCGTTTCATTAAAAAAAGTTTGACTATAGTTTGGTTACATTATTTGACTAGGCAACCATTTCACAAAAAATATTGCATTTTTATTCTTTAAAACATCTCATCTTCATCATCAGATTTCACGGCCGGGTATAACTCACAAATATGATAAACTAACTTCCTGATCCCACTTTAAAAAGATTACATTTTACGCACTTGAATTGTACGAAAATAATCATACAGCTAGAGGGTATTGATACCCTCTGTATTGATTACTTTTCAGGCGTATGTTTCAGTGGTATGTCAGCCAGTGTGAGTGACACATTGCTAGTGTTGCGAGTCAAACGTAGACCATAAAATGATTATATTGTACCCTAATACTCTTCACCCATAACTAAAACTCATTGCAGTCGTAATTCTGTAAATCTCTCTCAGAACAATCTTCGAACACCACAAATAAATAAGATGTCAATATTTAGGTGTTATTCAGGGATATCGTAGGGATATTATAGTTAGGGATTATACGAATATAGTAGGGATATAATCCCCTACTATATTCATCAATCAAAGATTTAAGAAGAATTCTCAAAGGAATTAGCGGGACCAACCTAATTCCTCCCTATCCTCACACGAACCTGCAGCAAACTATACGCGGGCGTGCCATCCAACTTCTTGAGCAGGGTACCGAAGAGCGATTGGGCGGCGTTCCATACGGCTATATCACCGCCCACGACAGCCGTGTTGGCCGCCCGCCCTCGTAGTGAACCCGCGGCCGCTAATGAAGTACCGTAGCCGATACGACCGGCCGCCGCCGCAGCTGACGAGTCACCAACTAACATAGCCCGCTCGCCCGCTGTGAACTAAGTTTTGGAAATGTTAAGGTGAAATCTCACATATTTATTTATACAGGTTGAACCGAATATACAAAAAGGGCAAGTCTACTGTTGCTGCAGGTCCTATTGCTGGACCTTCCTCTTTTGGGAAGCATCAACGCCTCATCATACAAAATTTTGTACGGAGAGTTCACTAGTCTTGGGACTGAAATACATATATAAATTAGAACAGCGTCAATGAAATGGCATAGAAGATCCCAAAAGCTGGTAAAATATTTAGTAAATAAAGATAAGTTGAGTGAGAGTTGAATTTCAACTAGTTAGCGTTTTAACTTTTAACAAATTCATAGATAGTTCTATGTTAAAAAGCTGCTGGTACAATCCTTAGCAAAGTATTAAAAAAAAACAAATGAGAAAATCAACAAAATTTAAGTTATGACGTATCATCAAAGAGCGGAAACCCCCAATATCATTTGTAACAACTTTTTTTTATCACAGAGGTCAGTAAAATGATAACTTATCACTTAAAGTACATACGACATCGGGGCTGGTTTCAAGCTGTGTCAGTATATGTTCCCATAGCTCAGCGGTGTACTCCACACGCACGACGGCTCGAGCACCTGAGTTGACCAACGCCCAGCCACTGCCTTCGGGTAGTTTCACCGATACTGTGAAAAAAATAAGTGGTATATATCGGATATAAATGTGGGACAGTCCGATCTTAAGCATGGCATGCTAAAAAAATGATGGGAATCAAGTTTCAAAAAGTGATCGCAAAATAAAATCGACTAATAGTTCGGTGGAATAAACCTTATACGAAATATAGTAAGAGGGTGCCCCCTGGCGTCGAGAAGCATTAAGGCTAGCATTAAGCTATTCGAACTACGTGACATCCACTGCATTTCCAACTTAACCCATGCAACATCTCAATAAAAGCTCAATAAGTCAGAAACCGTAAGGTTCCCACTTATGGTTTCTTTGCAAATAAATATCCTCGCGATGACTATATTGTTTGTGATTTTCAGAAACGTCTGCTGCGAATTTACACCCTTTATTTATAATAACCAATGTCATTCGTCCATTAAAAAGATGGGAGGGTTTCTGCTCATGACCAATCTTCATATGATCATTGGATTGTTCATCAAGAATCGCATTTTCCTACTATTTTTGACACAGGAATTGAAAGTGAAGCTATTACTTACTATGATCAACATTGTCGGGGAACCAGGTATGGTTTTCTTTGCCATCCTGAGTGCGGTACCACACGGGGATCAACCAACGCTGTCTGCAATAAAAAAATGTGATTCCTTGATTACGAATTATTAGAACATAGTTTATATTTATAGGTCTCTTCTCTGACCTGGACATGGTATCACTACTCTTCATGTCTAACCCGGGAATAAAGTGGCATCTTTTAATTTTCTTCTACCTTTTACTTAAAAAAAGTTACCAGAAGAAATATGTGTAACTTTTAGACGCAAATTAAATACCTAAAGACTGGAGGTACGTCAATAAAATTTGACAAATTGTAACGTACATTTTATGAACATATTTACTGGTTCATAGTGTAGTCATACATGTCACTGGTAAGTGTTGAAATAGACAGCCGCCGCTGAAAGGAACCCTTTCTAGAGGTGGCACATTACACAAAATTTTCTCGTAAACCTGTCTCGTACATATTTTTGTACGTTATGCACAATAAAGAACATTTATTGTACATTTATTTAGAATATTAATTATTAAAGTACTACGTTTTGCGACCGTTAGATAGCAGGACACGGCCGCAGCGCTCTCTGTGAGTTAAACCACAGCCCCACTGCGATCGCCAACGCGCCTGCTAAGCGTGGCGATTATTATAATTTCCCATCAATGGATCATGGAAATCATAGGGGGAGACCCTCGTCCAGAAGTCCAGTAGTGGCCTTATGTGGCTGATGATGATGATAAAACAAATTATTCTCAACCGGGAACGTATCATTTCTAAGCGAACGTTTATCAAGATATTGTTATCATGCTATTTTAAGTCTTCAATATGGCGTAAATTTTTACTCTTCTATAAACAACCTTGATTGATATCTGAAAAGATCGGAAAGCAATTCGACCAGCATGTATCCAGGCTTGGGTGGGACTGAACGTCCTCTGAGGACTCAGGATCCGCACAGCAAAAGCGACAGTTCAAAGCCAACGGGGGGCTTTTAGTCAATAGAAGTCTGACGTTACCTCGTTGCATCCCATAGGGCCAGGGTATCGAAGATTCTGGCGTCTAAAAAAGGAGGGTTTATTTGGTTGGTGATGGGCTTGTTCCAATTTATTATAACCAATATTCTGGCGTCACACCAAGAACAAGCGAAACATCACATTATTTTCATGGGAAGTATATGCTTTGCTGGCTGCACTTTAGGACCACCAAAAACTTATTCTTCGCCGAGAATTTCCCTTTCTCCTATTGGTGGCAGTATTGTGCCAATGAAAATTTACCGTTTCGTATCAGCCGTGTGGTCGTCAAGCAGGAACCGCTCCTGGCGCAGGCCGAGGTTGCCATCCGCGTCCAGTGACACGCTCAGCAGCGGGAAACCAGGCTGAAGAGTCCACGAGTCTACGAACTCTCTGAAATGGACATTAAATAGTTATTTTATATCGCGTAAGTATGCCATTTAGTAGGGAAGTATCATAGTTTAAGGATTTCATTTGCCATGTCATCATCATCATCATAATCATCAGCCCATACTTGTCCACTGCTGGACATAGGCCTCTCCAATTGCACGCCACTGTGATCTGTTTTCGGCTTCTTGCATCCAGCTTCTGCCAGCCATCTTGCGTATATCATCAGTCCACCTTGCTTGAGGGCGTCCTACACTCCGTTTGCCGAGACGCGGTCTCCACTCGAGAACTCGTTTTCCCCAACGGTCATCGGTTCTACGGCTAATACGGCCGGCCCACTGCCACTTCAGCTTGCTAAAACGATGAGCTATGTCAATGACTTTGGTTCTCTGTCGGATCACTTCATTTCTGATTCGATCCTTCAGAGAAACGCCAAGCATAGCCCTTTCCATAGCACGCTGTGCGACTTTGAGCTTGTGGGCCAGCCGTGCCGTCAGTGTCCACGTCTCAGTTCCGTATGTCATTACAGGTAGGACACACTGATTGAAGACCTTTGCAATGTACACACATCAAAAGTGTCTAGAGAACAAGTACATTTTATAAGATTGCAATCAAGAATATATTTTACAAAAACTGAATTCATTCATAATTTATTGTTCAAAAAATGTGGTGATAAGTCATTGATACATTGCATGGAGAATTTGGTAGGATACCAATCCAGAAGATTAGATTTTATTTAAAGAATTTTTTTTTAGAGCTAAAAATGTTCTTGATCCCTAGACACTTTTGATGTGTGTATGAGAGAGGCCATATAACATATTTCGGCACTATATCTAGAGCGCATGAAATGGAGAACTGTACGGCGTATTGAAGAAGACGAGTTTTTAAGCCACCCACATCTGACCCGGCAAACGTTGTTTTGCCAATATATATTTTTAACAGTCTTGCCCGGCTATTATATGTATGTATTATATGCATTAACCTTCCTCAAGAATCACTCAATCTATTAAAGAAAAAGTGTTATGATATAAGCATACATGTGGACAGACAGCGGGAGGCGACTTTCTTTTATACTATGTATTGACTTTTCATTTATAAAGCGTTTAACAGTTACATTACATAGTTAATTACATAGTGATTGGACGCAATAAATTATTGAGTATTGAATCTACATCACCTCGTGCACACTTTACATTTAAGTTTTTTCATACACTCAGTTGTTGCGAAAAAGTGGCCACAAAAAGTTGGTTACGCTTAACTTAATAACATAGTAGCGAACAAAAAAACCTCGATTCAATACAAGTTAACTAAATGTGGAACAACAATTGTTCGATATGGCATTGGCGGTTACGCATAATACATGCATTCAATGCACAATTCGACAAACCGCAGTTTTCATTATCTAAATAATTTCCCAATCATATTAAAGCAAAAATGTTTCATTGTTTCCGCCATTTATAAGCACAATACAATGAATTGAGTAAACGATCTATTCAAATGTTAAAGTAAATCATTTAGAATGAAATAAACAAAGTAAGTATAGCATTATGCCCGCACTTCAAGGTCTTGCCAAGCGTAACGAAAATTGCTACATAAGTCGTCAAAGTCTAATGTAAAACAATAAACTCTAGTTTGAACTGAAAACATTAGAACATAATAGTTATTGGTAGGCATTGTACGGAATGTTTAGAGTTTTTTGTTTACTTTATTATCTACATACATGTCTGGCAACAAGCCGATTTAAAATGAGAACGAAATAAATGCTATATAGATATCCGCGTCGACGTATACAATATTTTTAAGTCGCCTCGAGTTGACTATAGCAAAAATAAACCCGTTTAAGTACCACACTCTCTCGTCTACATGTTATTAAGAAAGAGCGTTTTTAAAATTCCGTATTCATTTCCACTTTTACGTAAGTTAGTAATGAAATGAAAAAGTATTTTTTTAGGGAACACTTCAACGATTTTTTTTATTACTATGAACAAGCGTTTGACCACCATCCTGTCTGATGTTAAGCAGCGATGTGGTCTACGATGGAGCACACTTGTTAATTAGGTACCTATTCACCCCAGTGACTTGAAGACCTTCAGACTGGACTGCGCAGGAAACACAGACTCCGGCAAGTCGTTCCACATCCTGGCGGTTCGCACTATGAAAGTGGACGCAAACCGTTTGGTTCGCGTAAATGGCAAATCAACCTGGTATGGATGACGTTTTGCCGTTCTCCTGGTTGTCCTATTGTAAAAACGCGATGGGGGTATTAGGTTATGCAACTCCGTAGCGCACTCTCCGAAATGCACCCGACAGAAGACAGATAGGCTCGCAACTTTGCGGCGATGCTCTAGGCTTTGTAGCCGAGAATCAAACAGCCTGTTGTCATATATGAGCCTTCTAGCACGCCCCTATATTGCCTCCAGAGCCTCAAGCTGGCATTCAAATTTATAGCAGTTATCTATTATAGTTGGGTTTGATATTTTGTATTGATCAGAACTTTACACCTACATGAGTTGACATTACAGTTTCCTGTTTGAAGTATGTTGTTGTTTTTATATCGGATCGGATGTGTGAGATGCATGAAGTGGATTATATAATATGTCATGTAATATGATAAGAAACGTACGTGAGTGTTATCGTTATCGAATGTGGAGTGTTTGGCGAGTTTAAATATGTATGACTTGAGGGCGAACGTGCCGTATGAAAAGCAAAAATACATTAAATCCTGATAAGATTAATGTGGGTTTTATCTCGATACCACATTTATGTGCGACATAAAGCCGGCAGACGCAGCAGCAATGCGACGAAATTAAATGGTTATTAATTATTTGAATGGACGAAGTATCATTTTGTGTAGTACTTTTAATTTATTACTAATAATTGTGCCTACCATGGAACATACATATTCAGTATGTTTTTGTAAATATTTTTGGAAATAAATTTATTGTTTTTGGTACACAGGTCTGGTGCGCCAGATGCTATTAGACTCGCTGGATTTCTATTTGCTGCTGTGTTGAAAGATTACCTCCAGTGTTTTATGTAGAAAAGTGGGGAACTTTCATACTAAACGACTTATGGTGTTCTGCAGATGTGTTCCAGATCGAAAGTGGTTACCTATTGGGATTCGGGAGGTCACTTGGTCCATAAGCAAGATATCCAACACAGTTTCAAGTTATGGGAATACCTGGAAATAGCCAGCCTCAGTGTTTTATGTAGAAAAGTAGGGAATTTTCATACTAAATGACTGATGGTGTTCTGCAAGTGTGTTCCAGATCGTAAGTGGTTACCTACTGGGATTCGGGAGGTCACTTGGTTCATAAGCAAGATTTTCAGCACAGTTTCAAGTTGTACGAATACCTGGAAATAGTCAGACTCCAGTGTTTTATGTAGAAAAGTTGTTGACGAAGATGTTTTTTTATCACTATGAACACATGAAAACATATCGATGGTCCCTATTAAAAATATCGGTAGTGCAATTTTAGGAATATGTATTTTTCTACACAGCGCATAGCCCAAGGTTAACTAGAAGATAATGCTTTGTAGCATTAAGTTCGCCTTTCTACAAAATTAGTGGAATAATGGTTTGGGCATATGGAGAGAATGGATGAAAGTCTCGAGATTGACGAAAGAGATTTATATGGGTGATGTAATGGGCCGGGTAAGTAGACGTCGCCCCAGAAGGACATATGTTGACCAGATTGGTGATGTCCTGGCCGAAGGTAGCGTGAAAAGTACTCGAAACCGGACACCTACATTCATACATCTTGTCATGTATGAAAAGATGTATGAATGTAGATGAAGCGAAAGGGATATGTCAGGACCGTGAAAAATGGAGATCTGTAGTCTCTGCCTACCCCTCTGGGAGACAGGCGTGAAGTGTATGTATGTATGTATGTAGTGCAATAAGTATTAAAATAACAACAAGAGCATATAAGAGCGTATGACTGACGTGAGGCGTAGGTCGGGCGCGTCGGCGGCGGCGTGCGGCGCGAGCGCGGCCAGCAGCTGCGGCGTGGTGGCGGCGCGGAACTGCCGCGCGCGCAGGTAGTCGCGCACGCCGCGCCGGAACGCGTCCCCGCCGGCCGCCCACTCCAGCATGCGCAGCACGGACGCGCCCTGTACACGTAAACACATATTGTACGGTCGACCAAGAAAATGGTCTATCAGTTTCGATGACATTTCCTGTGTCACTAAAACATCAATAGAGTAGAGTTGGTATATTGTGACAAGTGAACAATGAACCTTAATGTCTAATAACATTCATATGAGTTTCAACCTTAGGGTGGTAGAGCAGACTCTTGGCCGACTGTACAGACTGTAAAACGACCCCGACCAATGGTCTTAGAAACGATGTTGGGCTCGACGAACAACTTTTACTATGGCGACAATGTGGGGAAATTAAAAAAAAAACAGATTCCATAAAAAAAATCATTTGCCGAGGAAAAAATTTGACTATTTTGTATGGAGATGAAACATGTTTTTTGCGTTTTACGGCATTGTCGCCATTGTAACAGTTGTAAATATTGACGAGTCCAACAACATTTCTAAGTACGTACGTTTCAATGCCCTTAGAAACGTTGTTTACATGCAACTGAAATGGTTCCCCACGCACACTCCACGCTTTTTTTTTTCATTTTCCCACATTTTCACCATAGTATAAGTTGTTCATATTTACCAGCCTAACAACGATTCTAAGACCATTTATCGGGGTCCTTTTACATGCAGTATTATGTACTAATAGGATAATACATTCAGATTAACATTTGGGCCACCTTATGATAACAAGCAACAGAAGAAGAGTATAGTCCCTTTAACATCCTCTGCCTAGCCTGAATTCCCAAACCACTTACCAGGAAAACATGGAGCTCTTCCTCTCCTTACCTTATTGTATGAGATATTGTCGAAGGCCGCAGTGATCTCGTCGGGCGTCCTCACGTCCTGCACAATGGCGTGTGTCGCCAGCTGGCCGTCCGCCGCCAGCGCGCCCGACAGCGTGTTCGACACGAACTGTGACAGCTGGAGGGTACAACATTCTGATCAGCAAATGTTTCTTTGTCGTCTTATGTTCTAATTTGATTTCGTTAGAAGCCATTCAAAAGTTAGCCATAATAGCACAATTTGACTGACTGATTTACATGTGATAACTGTTAAGCTATGTAATATTCGTTTCCATAAGTATATACATAGTTGGATTTCAGTTGTTTGTTTCTCTTAAATAAATTAATAAACAATTAATCTATTATATAAAAATTAAAGCTACTTTTCGTTGTCATACTATAACTCCGGAACGGGTTACGATTACGCTAATTCTTTCTTTGTTGTGCTTATTAATGACAGCAAAAGGTTCTTATGAAAGAAAAAAATGACATCCACTGCTGGGCACAGGCCACCCTAGATAATCATATTAATAGTTAAGACAGGACAACGTCTATCGAGTCCACTATTATAAAATATAAATAAACTTCACATAGCATAAGCTCACCAACAAAAATCGGTGTTCGATTTTTTTCATAAAATCGTCCTTTTAAGACCGATTTTGATG
>SJJU01026764.1:7145-21061 GCA_012932125.1 Conopomorpha cramerella | reverse complement strand
AACCAAGCGGTGTGCGTCTACTTTCATAGTACGAACCGCCAGGATGTGTAATGACTTGCCGGAGTCTGTGTTTCCCGCGCAGTACAGTCTGTAGGTCTTCAAGTCGCGGGTGAATAGGTACCTAATGAACAAGTGTGCGCCATCGTAGACCACATCGCTGCTTAACATCACGCAGGATGGTGGTCAAACGCTTATTCATAGTGATAAAAAAGCGCAGGCTCTCTGTTAAGTTGTTTTGTTTCAAAGTTGTAAAATAAAACTAGTGTTTTAAAAGTACGTGGAACTGGCACTCTGTAATTTTGGTCTCGCAGAAATTTCGAGCTCGAATGTCGCTCTAGATTTTAATTAAATGTCAATTGGAGCTTCATTAATTATTTAATTTGATGTGAAGCCTCGATTTGTGGAGTGTCAATTGAAACGGGGTCAGGTTTTATTTTTACCATTTCGTCCCTTAGCTTTGGAGCGTCTGTGGTCTAGGTGGTCGGATACTTGACTTGTAACCGGGAGGTCGCAAGTTCGACTCCGGCTACCGGACGTGTATCAATGGGACTCTTTTTCAGAGCCTATGTACGCAACGCAACGCTCGTACGGTGAAGGACAACATCGTGATGAAACCCGCACACACCACAAGGTGTGTGAACCCTATAACGGCGATGGGCTCACCCCCTGTCAGGTTGGGTTAAATACGCTCGGTGAACCGTGGGTACTTGCTTTAGCAAGTGCCTCTGCCTACCCCTCTTTGGGATTAAAGGCGTGAAGTGTATTTTATTGTATTTTATCTTTTTTTCGTCCCTTAGCTTAACAACACCGCTCAAGTCGAAAGTGGCGGTTTTTACATTTTAATGCCATTGGATGAAGCTGCGCATTGCGCGTCGAATCATTGGTCTCATGAAATAGATTTCGACCAATCAGAAGCCGTAATTCAATAAATAGTGACAGCTCTCAAGTCGGTTAGCGTCCCAATCAGCAACAGATTTTTTCGTCTCCTGTAAAGTTGGTAAAAATGACTTAAGCGGTGTTGCAAGCGAAGGGACGATTTGGAACTGTGTTTATTAATTTGTGTTAATAAACACAGTTCAAATAAATATTTTACAACAACACACACATTGTCTTCATCCCATGTTAAGTAGCTAAAGCACTTGTGTTATGGAATTGAGGCAACGAAATATATGTACATGTTTACTAAATACATTATTTTTTCTTATAAATACATACTTACATAAATAAAACACCCAGAGGAAAGTAAAGGGGTTAGTCATTGGTTAGTTTTAAATAAAAATACACAAGGCAGTATATAATATTTACTAATATTATAAAGCTGAAGAGTTTGTTTGTTTGTTTGAACGCGATAATCTCAGGAACTACTGGATCGAACTGAAAAAATATGTATTTTGTGTTGAATCGAGGAAGGCTTTAGGCTATACAAACATCACGCTGCAACTATTAGGAGCGAAGAAATAATGGAAAATGTGAAAAAACGGGGAAAATTATACATCTTTGAGGGCTTCCGTTGCGTGCGCTGCGAAAACGGTTCAAGATACCAAAAATATATGCATGAAATAATTATTCCTCTTGAAATGTTCTAAAAAATGTCCACGACAATATATGTAGGTATATCTTCTAAGATTAACTCACTAGAACCGTTTTTATGGTGATCAAATTTGGTCGAAATTAATGCATTATTTGTTATAATATTATAAGGAGGAAAGAATTGCATGGATGGATGTTTGTAACGAATAAAAGCTACTTGACGAAGGAACGAAAAAAAAACGCGAGTAACACCGCTCGGTACAGCTAGTAAAAAATAAATCTTGCGTCATAACATAATTTTAAATTAGTTTTGTCTGTCTGTGAGTATGTATTAATTTAAAAAAAAATAAATGCACTTCACGCCTTTTAATCCCAAAGCGGGGTAGGCAGAGGCACTTGCTTATTAAGCAAATGCCCAAAGTTCACCAAGCGCATTTAACCCAACGTGACAGGGGGTGAGCCCATCGCCGTTATAGGGTTCACACACCTTGTGGTGTGCGGGTTTCATCACAATGGTGTCCTTCACCGTACGAGCGTTGCGTTGCGTACATAGGCTCTGAAAAGGAGTCCCATTGGTACACGTCCAGTAGCCGGACTCGATCCCGCGACCTCCCGGTTACAAGTCAAGTATCCGACCAACTGGACCACAGACGCTCTAATTTAAATATCCTTAACACAGGTTATTGTATAACCTAGCTAGGAGTGTCGGGGTTTAATCTTTATTGTTATTTTTCTTTTGTAATTTCCGCTTCTTTTTAAACCCTTGTATGTGTGTTTTATTATGAATAAATTATTATTATTATTTTTTATTTAAATATAGAGAGAGAGAGAGAGAGAGAGAGAGGGAGAGTGAGTAGCATAAGTCTTATTTATGTATTCTAACGTATAACTACATGAGAATGTAACCTAGCTTTCCTCTTAAGATGTGTGATGTATTGAACAAAACAGCTTCGTGAAGTACTACGGAAATATTGAGTGATTTAACGTGCGTTAATAGAGTTAGAGGGAACAAAGCGGGCGATGTTTTAAGGGTAAGTGTCAGAGAAGGTTCCAGAAAATGGCGAACGTACGAAAAGATTTATGCGCGTTGCAGGGGCGAAAGGGGTGCGTCAAGATCTTGACATACGGCGGTCTCGTTATCTCTGCACATATTTTTTTGGCACACACGAGTAATACCTATGTATTTTTTACTGTGTAAAATATATTATCTAAATATATTAAAGGAAAAGCTGGCTGATTTTCCTTTATTTAGCGTTGATATGTCAGACTGACTGACATTCAAAGCCCAAACGGCTAAATTTGGATTTTCGTTGTTTTACCAATATGCTTTATATAGCCTATTGTTATTCTAGTTTATCTGCTATCTAGCTACAATTTTGCCAAGTTTCATCAAAATCCGTTCAGTACTTTCTGCGTGAAAGAAGGATACACCTCCATCCATCCATCCAAACTTTCACATTTATAATACTAGCTGACCCCGCAAACGTTGTTTTGCCAAGATACATTTTTGAAACATATCCCCGAAACTTATAGCCTATATGTTATTCTAGTTTATAAGCTACAATGCTGCCAAGTTTCATTAAAATCAATCCAGTACTTTCTGCGTGAAAGAAGAATAAATATCCATCCGTCCATCCAGACATCCAGACAACCATCCAAACTTTCGCATTTATAATATTAGTAGGGTTAGCCATTTCAATGTATCTAACGAGTGTATCTTTTGCGATGATCCTTAACACTGGCTAATCCTTAACACTGCCTAGCTAAGAAACATCAAAATATTGTGTCCACTGCTTTAAAATAGAAAAATAAAAGCTTTTCTGCACAGGACCGGAAAGACAAAAATTCCAGCGACACTACGAGGCGTCCATGGCTAAGCAATAAAAAATATAATGACCATGAAATGGACATACCGTAAATTCTGAACAACTGCATCAAAATGGATAATTATTTTGTGTATTGTCCAATTTGATCATCCAATAAATTCCGGATCGTTTCGGTTTTAATACCGTGAAAGTTCACTCCGGTAATTCCCACGTGATCGGGGAAAACGCGGGCGAGACCGCAGGGCGTCCATTTTTTAATATTCAAAACCGCATTACGGAATTCCGAAGCTTTCGACGAAATTGCATTCGGTAAATCAGAAAGCTCGATGAATTGATCTGCCATTAGCCCGACAGAATGCTTAAATGTATGAAAGCTTTTTTTTATTTTTTTCATTAAGTTTGCTAGATCTGTTTCTCTGATCTTCGTACCTCGAAAACGGACGTGATTTATCATCATCATCATCAGCCCATTTTTGTTCCACTGCTGGACATAGGCCTCTCCAAATGCACGCCACTGTGATCTGTTGTCGGCTTCTCGCATCCAGCTTCTGCCAGCCACCTTGCCTGAGGGCTTCCTACACTCCGTTTGGCGAGACGCGGTCTCTACTCGAGAACTCGTTTGCCCAAAGGTCATCGGTTCTACGGCTAATATGGCCGGCCCACTGCCACTTCAGCTTGCTAAGACGATGAGCTATGTCGATGACTTCGGTTCTCTGACGGATCACTTCATTTCTACGTGATTTATAATATGTACTTACTCATAAAAATAGGTAGGTTATGTTGGCAGAATTCCGGAAATGCCAAGAATCGGATCGAGATAAACGTGGGCAATACCGCGGGGCCTCCGCCGTAATAAATATCGTTGCACTGTTGAAACTCAGTATCTTCGCGAAGTAGGCACTCAAGAAAGCAACAACTGGGCCACTGCTAGTCCAATTAAGGTCTCTGTAATCAAGAAAATGCGGCTAAAAAGCTTTCCATGCATTTGATTTTCGCCGGAGGTCGGCAGATTTATGGCTCTCCCTCATTATTTATTCCTGCGGCCGGAAGTGGAAATAACTTTTTTTTTCGAGAGCGAATAATGGTTTTGCGGTATTTGAGTACTTACCTAATATTTGATATACACGAGACGTCTTTTCGCTAATTGTTGAAAAAATAGGGATTAATGAAAGCCAAAAGAGGCTATACACAGCCACATGCCGTCCACTGCAGGACGAGGGCCTCCTTCAACGATTCCCATGATCATTTGAGATGAAAACGAATAGTCGCCACGCTTGGCAGGCGGGTTGAGGGTCGTATTGGTGTTTTGGTTTAACTCATAGAGAGCGCTGCTGCCCGTCCTCTGGAGGGTTCCCTCGGTTGTCACGCCGCGACCTCCACGACGTGTAAAGTTGAGCTGGGGTGGTGACAGGTGTATTCTATTCGCCGTCACCAATGGTCTCACAAACGTTGTTGACGGCTAGAAGGTGGGGAAATGGTATTTTTTTGACGTCTCTATACAAAATGTCATCTCCGGAGGCTAATGTATATTTTGTATGGTGATGAATTTTTTTTTTATTACCCCGCATTATCGTCATAGTAAAAGTTGTTCATATTGACGAGCCCAACAACGTTTCTAAGACAATGGTCTTAGAAGAGCTTGCTTCTCAGCAACGGCTCGGAGTCCTTTTACTCTCTGTAGATATAGACTATCATGTAAACTGCAACAACAATGGCGCGGCAACTTGAAACTTTCCTCACGTAGGGTAGGTGCAGCGCAGTCTTTGTAATTTATTGTTTTACTTGATTAAAATGTTTTTCTTCCCAGTAAGATGCTGATTGAATTAAATAAAGGGTAAGTTTTTACCACAGCCTTTACTTCCAGCAAAGCACTGTTGATTAAAATGTCTTGAGAATTCTGTGAAATAATATTTGGACGGGCCCGTTGGTGTAGTGGTCAGCATGTCTGCCTCTGCTCCGTGGGGTCGTGGGTTCGATTCCCACCGCTGACAGGTGCTTAGGTGATGAGCTTTTAAGCACTTGTCGGATGTGTCTGGGTGTTTCATTTATATAAGTGAAGTTATAAACTGAATTCGTTCATAATTTATTCAAAATGTGGTTACAAGTCATTGATACAGGCATGGGGAATTAGGTGGGAGACCAATCCAGATGCTTAGATTTGATTTAAATAAATTAGATTTTTTTTTAGAGCTAATAATGTTCTAGACACTTTTGATGTGTGTATTTTACCAAAACTCCCACGGGAATGGGAACTTATGAAATATATCTAAGAAACATCCCACATGGAGACAAAAATATATTCTTGATTGCAATCTTCTAAAATGTACTTGATCCCTAGACACTTTTGATGTGTGTATAACTCCATTCCCTTTCTCCGTAGGTACTCATTAAAGTAAGGAAGTACCCTACTTGCCTAACGATTTTTATTAGATCAGCATTAATTTAAATTTCCTTTTCCAATTCGATATTTTATCAAAACGCCGCATCAAATAAAGTCTGATTTTTACAAATTCCTCTCCTTCAGCCGGTGGAACAGACAGCTGATTCAGCAAATTTGAAATTTAATGATTACCCGACTGCCGAACGCGATTTTTCACGCTCCTATTCACGCTGAAAATGTTCATTCTCGATTGAATCTAAGAATTATTGGATTAGCGACTTTTTCCTTTTACTTTTCTTGATACTTGTAGTTCTAAGTGGTCGTTGAGTACTCTCGCAAACAAGGAGCTACCTGTAAACTACTTGGATGGAAGTTTCTGGTATTGTATTATGTATTTACAGTTGTGAATCTTCACTGTAAATCTAGTATAAAGACAAACGAATTGTATGTATAGATGTTTGTAACGAATAAACTCAAAAACAATTGTACGGATTTCGATAATTCTTTCACCATAAGAATGCAACTTTATCGCTAAGTAACATAGGAAAATTCCCACGGGATTGAAAAAAAAGTTGGATGGACGTTTCTGGTATTGTATTATGTATTTACAATTGTGAATCTTCACTGTAAATCTAGAATAGTAAAAAGACAAACGAATTGTATGTATAGATGTTTGTAACGAATAAACTCAAAAACAGATTTCGATAATTCTTTCACCATAAGAATGCAACATTATCGCTAAGTAACATAGGATATTTGGATACCAAAATTCCCACGGGATTGAAAAAAAAGTTGAGTAACGCCACGCGGTTAGTTTTTTTTATCACTATGAACAAGCATTTGACCACCATCCTGCTTGATGTTAAGCAGCGATGTGGTCTACGATGGAGCACACTTGTTCATTAGGTACAGAAGTACATAGTTTAATCCCATGATAGATTACAAATAGTTACAATACAACGAATAAATATCTCTCTAAAACAGTTAATTACGGATAATTTTCTCATTTAATTGTAAGTTTTACATAAGTTTTTTCAGAAAAAAGTCACCACTTCTCCCGTTGAAACTCGTTTAAAATTCCTTTTTTAATTAGAAAGTTTTTAAATGCTGTGCAAATTAAAACCATTTACCAATCATTGTTACTTCACAGTAGAACACCTACTGCCTAAGGCAGGGTCCTGGTAGTTGACCTTGTTAGGTATAATAACAGACTTGTAGGCCTGTGACACAAAACCGCGAATCCGCATCGCAATTATCTGAAAACTCGCGATGCATCTTGCGATGCGGAGACGCATCGCATCGCATCACAATTTCGTGGGGGAGCCCCTCAGCCTATTCATAGTGACCAGTGGCGTGCACCATATAAGCAAAAAGACACTGCCTACCTTAGTATTTTGGCTTCCCGAACTAATAATAGAGTTGTTGTTAGATCTTTTTTCGTTGTACTCACGACAGAGGCTGACGAAGGTCCTGTGTTTTGTGGGTGAGTATATAGCAGTGGCGTGCACACCATAGAGGCAAAAAGACACTGCCTACCTTAGTATTTTGGCTACCCGACTTAATAATAGAGTTATTGCTAGATCTTATTTTGTTGTACTCACGACATACTAACGAAGTCCTGTGTTTTGTGGGTGAGTAGATAGGATATTACGTAAATACTAGATACCTATACGTATGTTAATCCTTGAGGATTACTACCTACCTTGTCGTAAAAGCCAGTGCACGCCACTGGTATATAGGTAGGTATCTGTGTTTCATAAAGACAAGTTACCTATACATAGGTGTCAATCCTTGGGGATAACTGCCTACCTTGTTGTAAAAGCTAGTGCACGCCAGTGGTAGTGACGATATAACTTAAAATGATGATCTTAACACTGATCCTCTTTGTACTTCAAATGGAGCTAGCTGTACAAAACTGTACAATACATACATGTGTCGCGTTCTGGAAATTCTTCGTATACAGTTCTGTGCGTAATGCTGCAGTATAGTCACCCTAAATAAAAAAACTAATATTAATAAGCGTTTCGGTGGAGTCTTGGAGTCTTGGGGACGGGGGAAAGGTGGGAGTTCCTTTGTTTAAGACGTCATCGAATTCGCAAACGTTCCACCAGTAGGTACGCTTATTTAAGGACACACGGCGCCCATAATAAATAATAATAAATAAATATTTTACAACAACACACACATTGCCTTCAGCCCATGTAAAGTAGCTAAAGCACTTGTGTTATGGAAATCAGACAACGAAATACACTTACTTAAATACTTTTTTTTTTCTTTTAAATACATAATTATATAAATAAAAACACCCAGACACATCCAACAAGTACTTAAAAGCTCATCACCTAAATACCTGCCAGCGGTGGGAATCGAACCCACGGCCCTATGGAAAAGAGGCAGACATGCTGACCGCTACACCAACGGGCCCATCAACGAGCCGCGTGTCCTTGAATGGGCCTTAGTATGCAAAAGTAGGCTTGTCTCGTAATTCCATCTCTTTCTATTGCCTTGTCAGAGTAGAAATATCTATAGAGTTGCTCAATACGTTACCCGCCAATAGCGTGCACTATAGGCAAACCATTTGACTTGCGGAACGCGCGCGGGGCTAGAAGTAGGTGGGGGTGGGTTGCGGTACAAGGGGCTAGTGTGAGTAATGTCAGTTGCGTCCCGCCCCGGGCGGGCTACTTCACCCCCGCAAATGTTTGAAGAGTTTCTCCGCGCCCACCTATGCCTTGCCCCGCGGGCGTTCCATTAGTTACGTGGGTTGCCTAAAATCTGCTTCTTCCGGCGACGCAGGGTTAAAGGGTAGCCTTTCACCATAAGTACTGTAGTGCAATTCTCGTATTTTTGCTCGATTACGATTACGTTTTGGTTTAGCTTACGCTCTAGTTTAGTCGAGTTCAAAAATTACCAGAATACCGTTTTTTTTGAGAATTAGTAATTTTAGCTTGTTTGTTTACGAGAATACGCTTTGACGATTCCGAGCCGTTTGACGTATAATTGAACTTCGATAGTAACACGTGAACGATTTTGGACTAAGTTGAGACTTTTTTAGTATCGATGAAAATACGAGAATTGCACTACTGATTTTTTTTCTAGTTGGCTCGAGCGACTCTATTAATAATTATTATGAAACGCATAATACTAAGAGGTACCGCATCGAGATAATTCTACGCAAGTTTCCTAAACATAGAGCCCCCGTACCATGAGGTCCTATAGCAATATTCATCTCGCTGTGAGACAGGGATAGCGCCAGATATGTGATATAGCGCCGTCACTGTCACACAGTATAAACAATATTTAAGGCCTCATAGTACGGGGTCAGGTTTACTTTTACCGATATGACGTCTTACATGCCGAATTTGTATACTGTAATACAAAACAACTATCTGTAACGTAATGTTATACAGCTTGGTGGTGTGGCAAATTGCTGTTTTTATACGATCCTTGCTAGCCTCGCCATGCTATACAGAATAATGTACTCTGACCCCATTGTTCATAGATGTAACATCGTCGAAAAGACCACACATTTTTGCAATGTTATGTCTATTTTAGGCGTGTACTGTGGCGTAGTCGGCAGATCCTAATTGCGTTTTGGAAACTGGCCTGTTCAGGCCAAAGTGGATTTTCGGACTGGTCGTTTGTGTTCGTAGCGCGTGAAGTCCACTACGTACTTAGGTACCTACCATTATTGGTAGTAAAAGATTAGGTACCTACAACACATATTGCTTGGCTGTAGAAGTAAGCTTAGGCTAAGGACAGGTACCGTAAAATGAGGGATTTGGAATGCTTTGAAATAAGAAAAAGTTTTTATTCTTCGCATACCACATCACTTTCCTCACAAACCAGACAAAATTATAATATGAAACATAAAGCTTAAATAAATAAAAATAAATATTTTTCAACAACACACACATTGCCTTGATCCAATGTTAAGTAGCTAAAGCACTTGTGTTATAGAAATCAGACAACGAAATATATACTTATATATTTTTTTTCATTTAAATATACATATATAAATAAATAAAACAACCAGGCACATCCAACATGTGCTTAAAAGCTTATCACCTAAGCACCTGTCAGCGGGTGGGAATCGAGCCCACGACCCTGCGGAGCAGAGGCAGACTTGCTGACCACTACACCAACGGGCCCGTCATTCAGCTTCACGATTTCCTTGTCCCAACAATAAAATCCTGTACAAACCTTTATAATAGGCAATTCCTAATTCTTCAGAGAATCGAAAGGGTTGAATAATAATAGGGCATATTCACACTGTATGTGCCAGCCAAAAAAAAATACAATACTCAGGAGTGAATGAGTAAGGTTTTGCCCATCCCCCACACAGACGTACACAGTCAACTCCCTGTGGATTGACCCTAAACCCATTATGTGGTCTAAATTACATTCACGTTCGGGCGCGTGGTAATTCTAGATAATATATTCCAAGTGGTAAAGTGTTGAATAATATGTACTTGCTTAAATGTATGCATAATTTTATACGAATAAACAAAAATACACTTCACGCCTTTTAATCCCAAAGCGGGTTATGCAGAGGCATTTGCAAGCTACGGTTCACACCGCACACCACAAGGTGTGTAAACCCTATAACGGCGATGGGCTCACCCCCTGTTACGTTGGGTTAAATACGCTTGGTGAACCGTGGGTAATTGTTTCAGCAAGTGCCTCTGCCTACCGCACTTTGGGATTAAAAAACGCGAAGTGTGGAGTATAAGTTAATATGAATTTCTGTTCGTTAGCATCGCTAAAACTCAAGAACGGCAGGACCGATTTGGCAAATTATGGTCTTGAATAATTTGTGGAAGTCATTAGGTACCTAACGAATAAGTGTGCTCATCGCTGCTTAACATCAGGCAGAATGGGGGTCAAACGCTTGTCCATTGTGTTTAAAAAAATCAATTAAGTTTTAAAAGGTGTGTTTTTTCAAATGAAAAAATAATCTTCCTACGGCAAATGAAATGTATGCTCGGACAAAATATAGCCGCCGTATAAAATAATTGACTTGTAATATAACATTAGAGCGCCCTTCTCGCTCAGAGTCATTTGTACCAGGTAAATTGATGTTCCTTTTTAAATAAAGAACCCCAAAAATGTTCGGCGAACAGCCTGAGACAAACTGTTGCCAGTCCAAAAGCTTTTTTTAAATTACACGGGTTTATAAATACTCATTTAAGAATAAAATTACAAGTATATTTCCCCAGCTGAGCTTTTTCGGCGTAATGTGGGGGTTTAAGCGAGTACCTACCAATTATATTGTGGATAGCTTTTTATAGCGTCTGTGGTCCAGTTGGTCGGATACTTGACTTGTAACTAAGAGGTCCCGGGTTCGAGTCCGGCTACTGGACGTGTACCAATGGGACTCTTTTTCAGAGCCTATGTACGCAAGGGAACGCTCGTACGGTGAAGGACAACATCGTGATGAAACCCGCACACCACAAGGTGTGTGAACCCTATAACGGCGATGGCTCACCCCTTCACGTTGGGTTAAATACGCTTGGTGAACCGTGGGTACTTTGCTTTAGCAAGTGCCTCTGCCTACCCCTCTTTGGGATTAAAGGCGTGAAGTGTATTTATTTTTTTATAACGATATTGTAACATTTATTCGTGCCCAGTCATCATCATCATCGCTCCGTGCTCACGGGGCGGCGCACCGTCGACGGCGAGCTGAGAGCGCGAGGGCTGAGCTGGTCTGATGCCAGAGCAGTCGCAGAGACAGTCGACTAATAAAGTTGTCACTAGAACATCAATAAGGTAGAGTTGTCAAATCGCACTGCCAGTACAAAACAATATTTAATCGAAAAGTTTCTTTCTGGAGTTAACTATAAACATCAAAAGTGTCTAGGGAAAAGTGTCTACAAAAAGTGAATTCATTCATAATGTATTCAAAATGTGGTGATGAGTCTTTGATACAGGCATGGGGAATTAGGTAGGAGACCAATCCAGAAGATTAGATTGGATTTAAATAAATTAGATTTTTAGAGCTAAAAATGTTCTTGATCCCTAGACACTTTTGATGTGTGTATTAATCATACGACATTCCATCGATTCACCAAGACAGATTTCTTTTTATCTTTTGAACTTTCCGAGTTATGATGCCTTATATCATTTTTAAAGAAACGCGCACTGACATTATATTAATAGTTTAAACCGGATGTTACGGCGCGAAATTAACCAAAGGCAAGCATTCAGCTTACCTTCGTCATTTGCCCGACGTTGCGTCAGCTCGCGACCAAGACACATGTAACTGTGTCGAAACGTCGGACAAACAACGAAGGTAAGCTGAATGCTTGTCTTTGGTTAATCTCTCTTCGTGAAGTCGCTGTCCTCTAAACGCGTAAATGCTGCATCTTTAGTTCATGCAAGACCAGACAAGTAGAAATTGAACCTTACCGTATAGTGAGATTAGCACGATTTTCAACATTAGGATGTTAGATCATTTTTTAAGGAAACGCGCACTGACATGATATTAAATGTTTAAAACGGGTATTATAGCGCGAAGATTAATCAAAGAATCTGTGTCGAAACGTCGGGCAAACAACGAAGGTAAGCTGAATGCTTGTCTTTGATTAATCTTCGCGCTATAATACCCGTTTTAAACATTTAATATTAGGATGTTAGAGTACGTAAGCCTAGGATCTCTTACCCTAGAGTTTTCACCCTAGGGTGAAACTTTTCGAGATATGGCGCCTTATGTCTCTCTGGGTGGGTATCACTATTCCCATTACCCATTTTAATGGTAATACAGAGACTGCAGCTTTATTACAAATCAGTCTCACTATAAACATATGACGCCTAGTTGTGTCAAAAATAATTAAAATGGCGCACGGCGGGTTTAGAGATTATAAACCATGGTAATAGTGAGAAATGTAGTATCAAAAAAATAAATAAAAATACACTTCACGCCTTTTAATCCCAAAGCGGGGTAGGCAGAGGCAATTGCTTAATAAGCAAATGCCCACAGTTCACCGAGCGTATTTAACCCAACGTGACAGGGGGTGAGCCCATCGCCGTTATAGGGTTCACACACCTTGTGCTGTGCGGGTTTCATCACGATGTTGTCCTTCACCGTACGAGCGTTGCGTTGCGTACATAGGCTCTGAAAAAGAGTCCATTGGTACACGTCCAGTAGCCGGACTCGAACCCGGGACCTCCCGGTTACAAGTCAAGTGTCCGACCAACTGGACCACAGACGCTCTCGTGGTATCAGTATTACCATCAATGGTTATTCTCAGTGGTAATAGTGAGACCCACCCGTCTCTCTTCGTGAATTCGCAGTCGCTGTCCTCTACACGCGTAAATGCTGCATCTTTATTTCATGCAAGACCAGACAAGTAGAAAAATAACCTTAATGTCTAGTGAGATCCATACGATTTTCAACATTAGGATGTAAGAGTACGTAAGCCTAGGTATCTATTTCGTCTGCATTACGGGATTAGGCCAATCGGTGCACGTTGCATAAAACATGCGCCCACGATTTGCAATTCAAATGCAACGGTCCCTTGTGTCTGTCGCCCCCCGCGTCATTCATTACTTGAAGCATTAATTAACTCTTGTACTTTGTTGGATTATAGTTCGTAGCAGTGATTACATCTGTTCTGTGTAGCGTTGGAAATATCTAAAAAGTAACTACCGTATATTTGTAAAGACGTGTGGTGACTGCGAATAGAATACCTGTGTCACCACCCCAGCACAACTTTTTCCATCGTGGGGGTCGTAAGAGGCGACCGACGGAGCTGTCCAGCAGGCCTAGCATGCGAGTCAAGAAAGACACGACATATTATATCAATTACGCACTGTTATTGGCTGTTATGTCTAGGCTTGCCAACTTTTTTTACAATAAATAAAGTATATTTAGGCCTAAGAAAACAAATTAAACATTATTTTAGAAAAAAATAACAGTTATATAAAAAAAAAATATAAAAAATAAATACACTTCACGCCTTTAATCCCAAAGAGGGGTAGGAAGAGGCACTTGCTTAAGCAAATGCCCACGGTTCACCAAGCGTATTTAACCCAATGCAACGTGACAGGGGGTGAGCCCATCGCCGTTATAGGATTCACACACCTTGTGGTGTGCGGGTTTCATCACGATGTCCTTCACCGTACGAGCGTTGCGTTGCGTACATAGGCTCTGAAAAAGAGTCCCATTGGTACACGTCCAGTAG
>SJJU01026758.1:0-10857 GCA_012932125.1 Conopomorpha cramerella | reverse complement strand
TATAAAGGTTTGAATAAACGATAATTATTGTTATTATTGACATCATCGCTATCGTGAGAAACGTACCTAAATAAAAAGACATATAAAGAAATAACCTGACGTCATCATTCAAATAAACTTTGCCCAGCATTCCCAGGCGAGCGGAAGTAAAACCTAGTGCAACGTTGCTTGCTCTAAACTCACAGAGATTACTATTTACATCAAAGCCGTAGTCTACTTTTCGAAAAAGGGACCGACAATTTAAATATCAAAAGTCCAATTCAGCAGCATCTCGTAATTCATATTTTAACTGCAGTACTTTTGCACTAATAAGCCATTATAACTTGATCCATGTCTGAATGGTATTTGCATAACACAAGAGCTTTATCACGCTGAAAGGAAAGCTGCGGCTCAGTCACAGTAGACACTCTGCATTTCACTGTACGTAAGAAGTGCGGTGTTCAAAATTAATGTAGGGAAATGGGTCATTCTAACTGCTACAATTGTATGATGTATTTTTTTTTGGGCATATGGAGAGAATGGATGAAAGTCGATTGACGAAAGAGATTTATATGGGTGATGTATGGGGCCGGGTGAGTAGAGGTCGCCCCAGAAGGACATATACAGACCAGATTGGTGATGTCCTGGCCGAAGGTGGCGTGAAAAGTACTCGAAACCGAGGGTCATGTATGAAAAGATGTATGAATGTAGATGAAGCGAAAGGGGTATGTCAGGACCGTGACAAATGGAGAACTGTAGTCTCTGCCTACCCCTCTGGGAGACAGGCGTAAAGTGTATGTATGTATGTATTTTACGATATGCTTTCTGAAATTGTGCATGCAGACTTCACCACAAAACATAATTACTATGACAGGTATCGGTTTACGATTCGATTTAAAAGCTCTTTTAGTCCAGACTATTAAATATTTTCTGATACAGGATGTCTTTCTATCATGACTGTGTAAATTGCCTGAAACAAAAACATACAGTAGCGTCTGTGGTCCAGTAGTAGCGTTCGTGTGATCCAGTTGGTCGGAACCTTGACTTGTAAGCGGGAGGTCGCGGGTTCGAGTCCAGCTATTGGAGGTGTACCAATGGGACTCTTTTTCAGAGCCTATGTACGCAACGCAACGTTTGTACGGTGAAAGACAACATCGTGATGAAACCCGCACACCACAAGGTGTGTGAACCCTATAACCGAAATGGGCTCATCCCCTGTCACGTTGGAAAATACGTTTGGTGAACCGTGGGCACTTGCTTCGAAAGTGCGTCTGCTTTGGGATTAAAAGGCATTGAATTGTATTTTTTATTTTATTATTTTGGCTGTATTGTCTTGTGGTGTGGTCGTGGTGGTCAAGAGCGCAGACCAAAGCCCGCGAGGAGCGGCAGTAATTAAGAAATCTTACTACATACTGGCAGTATATTATTACCTATAGTATATTCAGTTGACTTAGTTCTCCTCCTAGAATGCCCTAGTCAATACTATATTGCCAGTGACAAACTGTGAAACTAAGAACTAGATGACCTAGCCACCCGAGCTTTTTTCATCAAACTCCCGTTCCCGTGGGAATTTTTCTATACATTATAACTAAGCTTTATGTTTACTAAGGTACTTGCAATCCAAATTTGAAGCGTCTCATTTGAGCAGTTTAGATTTTTCTTACAAAAGTATTTTCCTGTTAATTCCTATTTTCGTGGGAATATCGGGAATCCCTTCCTTAGTGCACCCCTACGGTACCTAAACTACGTCCGTTCCAAATTTCAAGTGCCTAGGTTTAGCCGTTTGGGCTGTGCGTTGATGTCAGTCAGTCAGCTTTTCCCTTTATATATTTAGATGACGGGCTTATCAGACAGTAATTATTTGTCTTTGACTATAATTATCAAAGATACAATAGGACGTGTCATTAAACTATCTTACTATCTACACGTACATAAGAACAAAAGTGACACAAAACAAAATGTGTCATTTGATGAAATTGAACCTTAACATAAAAGATACAAAACTTAAATTACAAAATCGGCATGTTTCGTATTGGGTCCTTTTAGTTATAACTATGTGAATATGTGGCCACAAATATAAACAAAATTAAATAGGTGGAATTTTGACGTCACCATTTGGTTACAAAATAGAAGTCAGAAGGAGATCTTCTCAAGCCTTTTGTTGATGATATTTTTCATTCGTTTCGCTGAGCACGAGACACTTGTAATTTCAACCTGAAACGTGTGCCGACTACAAACTCAAAGGGTTATAATTAAAACACGTAATATATACAAACTCCTATGTTTATTCAATATATTTTGGTATATAAACTTGTAAGTTGCTACATTGGTATGAGGTTTATTCTAGCGATTAACACTACAAAGTCATAATAATATACATGTATATTATATTTTATTTCAGGTAATCTTTAGGATTTTGGACACGTCTGTCAAAATTTTGCTTTCTACTCGTTTTTTGTATTAATTTTCTTGACAATTTTATGACTAAACTTATTCGAGCACTTCCCATAATTTTTAGCATTTTTTTTGAGTTCTTCTTGAACATTGAGTTGACCTACCAAAATCACTTTGGAAACAAGAAATGTGCTTAATACAAATTTCACCCCAATAATAATATGCTGATATGTCAGTCAGTCAGTCGGCTCTCCCTCTTGATATTGAGATTAATGATCAAAGGGAAAATTTCACTCAGCATTCCATAAAGAACAGAAAATATAAAAATGAATAGGTACTTACTCGCGCAAATGTAGACGAGGAATCATAATATCCAAAACTTAATTTAACAGACGTGTCCTTGGAATGAGATTTTATAAGCGAAATTCATAAAAAGATTGATGACCAGGATGTTGACGTTTTAATTATAAATGACACTAACACTTCCGGGACGCATCTCTTCTGACGACGTGAAAACAATAAAATCTTCTGTTTTGTCTGATTCAACGACCTCGAAAGTATTAATCATGTTATGTTTGGTATACAGATCGTCAATCAAAGTCTTAGTCAATGTTTTTTTTTTACTGTGGCCTATAGGACATCGACAAAGGACATCACTTTCATGGATACTATTAAGTTGAGATTTAAATTTCACGCTTTCTAAAATCTCATTCTTTCGTTTTAGGTTCTTAGATTTACAATATTTCTTGTTAAATATTAGTTAGGAAAGGGAGAAAATGAGCAAGGTTTTGGTTTGCGACCGGTCTTTTTATTAAAATAATCCATCGTGAAGTCGTTTACTTAGAATACTGATTCCAAATTTGTAGTAGGAAAGATCCAATTTTGGTTTATCTATTTAAAAAAACGTACAAAAAGACAAACCTTGAATCTTTGGAATACTTCATTCCAAATTAGTTCATTATTTCGAAAAATATAAAATTGAAAAACGACATCTTACTTAGTAGAATGATAATGACGAAACTTAAAAAAAATATTCGAATATAATTTGTAATTTTTCTCGTAAATTACAATATTTGCAAAAAGTAATAAAGATGATACAAAAATCATTACTTCATATTAAAAGTTTAAAACGGGTATTATAGCGCGAAGATTAACCACCGTTATTACCCGTTTTGAACATTTAATATCATGTCAGTGCGCGTTTCCTTATAAAATGATCATTACTTCAGTCTGTAATCAAAGTTCAGATATGTAATTGGAAATACTTGCTATGTGCGGCATTATCACATTCTGTTTGTCGTTGAAACTGGTCTGATTTCAAATCAACTGAAATGTGATTAGTGAAACGAGGTTCTGATAGACAATCACAATGACCAAATTACAAATTTCACTGTAACAAATCCCACTGATTTGACTGATTTGCTTTGGCGTGCAAATGTATGATTAGGTACCTTTATTGAAATATCAATATTATACACACTGTATATACCTTCTTTTACAATACACATCAAAAGTGTCTAGGGATTGCAATCAAGAATATATTTTACAAAAACTGAACTCATTCATAATTTATTCAAAATGTGGTGATAAGTCATTGATACAGGCATGGGGAATTAGGTAGGAGAGCAATTCAGAAGATTTGATTTGATTTAAATAAATTAGGTTTTTTTAGAGCTAAAATGTTCTTGATCTCTAGACACTTTTGATGTGTGTATAACGTTAGAAAGTTCTAGAAGGTGGTACAAGTGAAAACGAAAGTAAGCTGAATGCTTATCTTTGGTTAATTTTCTCGCCATAACACCCGGTTTAAACTTTGAATAAAAGTGATATTCCAGGATTACTTACCTCTCTTTTTAGGTTTCTTTCCTATAAGGTCATCGTAAGTATATTTTAATATGTAGGTAACTATGAATAGGTATGATATTTGTTTAACCATACAGGTATTTTTATTAGGGATCATTTAAAAAGATTATTAAATGCTGTATAAAATATTTTTACAAATGCTAGATGCTACTGAATCGTTGCTCAATTGTGTATCATACACTTATGTCTATTTACAGTTATTCATAATCTTTGGAGGACATAAAAAAAGTATCAATAAATTTAAAAAAAAATCCATCAATGACTAGATAGTAATTTTCGGTAACATATCAGATAGATTTCATGTTAAATTCGACGACTCGGAAATTCATAAAAGCAAAATAGTGTTTACACAACACGTATCCAAAAAAAATATTAATAAATAAGAAAGTGATTTTACGTTAACTACACTTATAACTAAGGAGATCAAAAATGATTAGGTATTTACGTAGAAATAATTATTGTACATTAAAGTAATTACTATGAATAACAATATCAGTCAATTAACACAACGTACATTGTTACAACCGATCCTCGATACTAAGTAGAGGTCTAAGAAATGCTTAAGTAAGTAGGTAATGCAAGGAAGAATGGCAGTTATTGTGTCCAGAAATAAAGCATATTTTCGCAAACCGTTGCAATTTTTACTACGAATTTTCATGTCGACATTATTGTATGATTTATCGCTCTTTGGATAACAGATGTCACAGTTAAATGTACTTATTTCTTTATATTTTATTCGAAACTAGTGTTCAAAGTACTTTTTGGGCCTGCCACTCTTCCATGACATGAAATACTTAGATACAAAGGCAGAAAAAAAGTGGTAGAAATGACAGAACTCCGCCATTGATTTCGAAAAAACCAATTGAAGAAATATCCAAAGCATTTCTACAACTTTATTTCCGTTGGACCAAAAGTACTTTAGGATTCAGGATTATCTTACAAAAACATTTTATTCCTTGTGTCTTTTACATGAATACCATCTCTAGATTAGCTAATATACAACGTTTATTTTAAGATGGTATCAGTACTACAAGTACGATTTTTAACACAAATACAGTTTCTTACTGGGAACATATCTTTAGGTATTCAATGACTAGAAATCTACGGTAAGTTGCTGTAGTTGGCGAGGTCTTTCCCGGTCTTGTACATAGACGTGATGATAGGGTCAAGGTTGTGGTACTCTTTTCCGGAGCGTGGTCGAAGCGTGCTTGTCGCTTGACGACCCAATCTGGAGAAAATAACGGATTTTTAGAATAAACTTGTGTAACATGTATGCAAGATGTGGAATTCCAGAGAAAATAATACTGATGAACTGTAAAGCTTTATATTCTTGGAAGTTTAAAGAGAAAATTGTAGACTTTATTACTGTTTGTCGGCGTTGTTAGAAGTAGGGTTAAACGCACGATGTAGGGGCACCATAAAATATGCTGACCACTGAATTGTGGGTTGAGCTGAGTCTCCTTTGGTAAGATTGAGCAGTAATCATAATGAAAAAACAGACGTAACTTGTACAATCGGCCCATGATCTGGGTTGCCACCCTAAGGTTCAAAATCATAATAATGTCACTAGACATTAACGTTCAATTTTGCTTGTTACAATATAACAACACTACCGACGACGTTTCGATGTTTAGTGATGATGTAAGATGTACGCGTATACGCTCTTTCTCGATCATACATAATAAAATGTTCTTTACAAACCTCTGGTTCATTGGAGTGTCAGAAGACGACTGAGAGGAGGACAGAGACAGGGTTTCTATGTAGTCTGACATATCTGAGGTACCGCTTGAAGTGCTGTGAGTATCCATCACACCTGTAAATACCATAGATTTGAAAATATGAACAGAAGTCTATTTTGATAATACTGAATATTATCTAAGTCTTTTGCACAGCTAAAAGCTAAATACCTCTAAATTAGGGATTCGTTTCACTTATTCCTGATATTATGAAGTGGTGAAAGATACCTAAATTATAATGATAATCGTAAACTGAAAGTAAACGTACCTTTCAGTTGCTTCGGCGGTAGTACAGGCACTTCTGCTTCAGCAGAAGAGGACTTGCCAGGTATCTGGTGAAGTTTCATCGTCAGGTCCTTCAAAGGGTCAGAGGATTTGGATTTCCTTGGTAAAGACGAGTGAATACATTCGCTGAGATTGCCTCTTAATTTCCTCTGCATTAGATATGGATGCCGCAGGTTTCCGGACGACGGCATTTCGAATTCATGGAATTCTCCACAACCATGCTTCATAGAACAACTTGATACTCCCGAGTCATTGGAGCTTGAGGAGTCTCTGTTGCCACCTGATTTGCAGGGTACACTGGATGAACGTTTGATTTGAGCATTGTCCATCAGTTTGTTCCTGAGGTGGGGTGTCTGACATGGGTTTGTTTCTGACCTTTTTTCGTTAGATCCAGTTGAACTCTGCGAGAATTCGCCATTTTGCAGACATTGAGAACCTCTGTGATTCTCAAGTGCTAGATTTCTTAACGTTTCCAATGAAGAAGACGTTCCTATACTGCTGTCGAATTCTTTCAAGTCATCTAGATGACTTGACGAATCAATAGAACTGGAACGTTTTTGTAAAGCCTCCTTACTGCTACAACATGCTTCGTCACCAATCTTATTACTAGTACTTTGATTTAGGACAGGGTTACTATGGAATTTCTCTATGTCAACTTGGTGTAATTTTTGCTGGGGATACCTGAGGCTTTGTGACCAATTTGGATTGGGCGACATAGGTGTGTAACCTGGGTTGGGGGCTATAGTTTGACATCTTTCTCTTATTACTTCTGGACCTGGAGGTTCCATAAGCAAATATTCATCACTCCTATTTTTCTTGACTTGTCCCGTTTTATCTTGACAAAGGTTACATTTCGTACAGTTTTTATTATGTCTGGGCAATGTTGTAGCCGCCATATTGACATTCGCACTCAAGGCATCTAGTTCACTTTGTGTTACTCCAGCTTTCTTCAGTAGGTCTTTAGCATTTTCGTAGTACTCTAGTGATAGAGCAAACTCCATATTTTCGTAATTTGAATAAGGTCCTTCTTTATCAAGATCTTTGCTTGGTTCGATATTTTCATAGTTTGTTCCAATAGTATCTGTTGGTGGTAAACTAAGCACGCTATCTTTGTCGTATATTGACCCACTTTGTCTATTTGTCTTTCGTGAGACATCTACTGTAGCGTATATTGCAGTTTTTTCTGTAATTTCATCAGAAAGTACTTCGGTTTTGTATCTGTCACTATCGGTGGTTCTCTTGCAGTATGGAAGACTAATGAGATTATTCGCCCAGTTTGTCACTTTTTGACATGGACATTCCACTGGTTGCAAGTTCTCCTCGCATTCGACAATCACGGGCTTCTTGTTTGATCCAAACTTTAGCAAACATCCGCACTTTTTCTTTAGCACGAGTGAGCCGGCTGAAGATTCTTTTGTGACTTGAAATAAATCGTCAGTCAGTGCTTGCTTGATTCTTTTGGGCGTGTCGTAGTATTCCCCAGTATTTACCTGCGCAAGAAAATAAAAACAATGTATACAAAATGCATAAATGAAGAAATAATAATAATTAATAAATGCATGTTTTTTTAACCCCTAACGGCATGATATTTTAGTCTGAATAAAAACCTATCCTTCTTAAATTATGTTGACTGCATCATGAGAAAAAAATAAAAGTGGTCTAAAGTCAAAACTGCGTTCATACGTATTAGTTGCACCTTTGACAATAATTTAGAATAAAAAATCTGTAGATGGGACGGCTAGAAAAAAACATCGAGGAAAAACATACTGATGTATGTAGTATTACATCACTATGCAGCTAAGGGTTAATAATATAAATAATTGCAAGTATTTCCTTACCTCAGTATGTGTTGTTTTCGGAACGTCATAATTTTCATAGGGACCAACTTTCGGGTTATTGATTACTGAACCGTTATCATGAGCAATGCCTGCACCAGGTAAAACCGCCGGTGGTTTTTTCTGTTCCATATGCAGAGGCTTGGGAGGTCTTTGTGGAGCAATATCACATTGACATGCCTCCAAATTCTTTCTTATCGTCCTTGGAGTAAGGTATTCTGTACTGTTGGATGAATTTCCTGAACTGCTACTCTCTGGCACAGCGTCCATAGTCCAAGCCGGATTGAAGCTGCTTCCAGGGGTCAACGCTACTGTTGAAGATCTGGAAACGGCCCCGAGTTTTGTCAAACAATTTGTGCATCTTTCCAAAGTGATGTGATCTGCTCCATTCCATAATGGCCTCGAACCGACTTCTGAGCAGTCATTGTCATGGAAACCTTGCCTTTCGTCAGATGGCCAGTAAGGTGACATTCCTCTGCAATCTTCACCAAAGAAGTTCTCTTCGTATATTCCGCTGGAGTTGTCCAGGTATTGGTCAGTTGAATTTATGTCTGAAAGGCGGGTCTCAGAACACGCACCTCCTGTTGAAATATGAAAAGTATTACATTACGGGTACCAGCTATATCTGATAAAGTGATAACTATACACAATAAACATCATACATTTCTTAACTATGACGTGTTTTCTGTTATAGTTCGTGCATTTCATGAATGCGCGCGGGCCTTAGATGTGTGAGTCGTATATGGACACGCTAGTTGACAGTTCAAACGAACAAAACTGCCACACACACATCTAAGGCCCGCGCGCATTCATGAAATGCACGAACAGTAGGTGGCTTCTATTTCTATTCTCTAGATTTTCTACAATGTAGATACAAAAAAAATATGGGTGGAATTTGCTAGGATTTACATACCATTACTTCTTCTCGAGGTTCCAGGTCGTTGTCCACTAAGGGATGCTACGTCGAACGCGTCTGTGATATCCTGCGCCTGGTCAGTGATCAGCACATGAAGCCCTTCACCTTTGCCGCAGTGTGAGCCACCTTCGAAGCAGAAGCGACCTTCCACCACTCCGTAACGCCTGTGTGAGGAAGATGCAAAGATTGTAATGACAGATTTGACCAGATATCATTAAATGATTCGTCCTCTGAGGTCGTTATTCATATATCGCACATCCTCTAAAAAACTATCATAACATAAAAAAGCGATTTTGAGAAAACACAATTTTAAGTTTTTTATTTCCCTGTTCAAAGTCGCTCAGAATCAAACAGTCACAAGTGCCCTCTAGCCGTGATTTTTTGAATTATTATTAAAAGAAAAAAAAATGCACCTTTCTGTATGGATTTTTTTTGTGTTATGACAGTTTTTTAGAGGATGTGCGATATGTACGTATATCTACTTTATTTTGGAGCGATACCTTAGAGTCGGAGAGATACGTAGATTAGGGGTGTGTGAAAATAATGACATTATAAATAAAGTAAATGAGATACTAAGACAACCTGGGGATTTTGCTTTCAGTAAGATGAAGAAGGTTTGACGACTTCGTATCTGACGAAGACCCGAAGAAGGACGTAGGTGCTTGCAACATTTATGTATTATTTTGAGCCCCCATTGTTGTCGTGCTAGAATTGAACCGACTCCAAAAGTTATGCATTATTATAGAGTTGACTTTATGCTTCTAAGTATGTGTACAATACTTGAAAAAAAAAATACCACGCCGCTTCCCGTGAACCGACAAAACATTTCCAAGCAAACGAAACTGACCTACATTTTCACGTTTCAAAACCAGCAGTTGCCCTGCGCCTACTGCAAGTTGGCGACGAAAATGCAAAAAAGAAAAAAAATTATAACGTCCCCTACTAACCTAGCAACGCATTACATAACATCATTTCCGACACTCGGCAGCGAAACCGAGCCAGAATCTGTGTTGGCATTAAAAATTTACAGCCCGTAACATCTATCCGGTAGGTTTTAATGATAAATACGCTTGAGCATTAGCTCAGTAGGGCGGAGCGGGGATTTCGGGGGTTCGTGGGGGGGTTGTCGAGGCGCGGGACGGGGGAGGTTTGAATCCCGGATGCTCTCGACCATTACCCGGCTACGACGTCGTCACCGCTACTTTATTGTGGTGGCGGATGACTGAGGTTTCCTCAGCGATTTCCAAGGGGGCTAATGGATTGGGTTATTTTGGAACTATTTTTGATGTTCATTTTAAAATTATCATTTGAGGGTATGTTTTTGAAGAAAACAGTTTTCTTTTCTTTTATAATTTTAGTATGTTAGTTCTTAAGTTAGTTAATTAATATATATGCATTCATACATAGTAATTTGCGTACTAAACCGTACAGAGGTTTTCTTTTAATACGAAAATAACTTTAAAGAATTATTAACGGACAACCCAACCAGTAAAATTTGACACTTGTGGTTTTCCTATGAATGTCACTGTCAAAACTGAACCAAATAGGACCACCAGCTTTCAAACAAAAAAGAATCGTTCAAACTGGTTCACTCAGACAAAAGTTTTGAGAAAACTAACATAAAAAAATACGTGGAATTGACAACATCCAACTACACACATCAAATGTGTCTAGGGAAAGAACATTTTTAGCTCTAAAAAAATCTTATGTATTTAAATCAAATCTAATCTTCTGGATTGGTCTCCTACCTAATTCCCTATGCCTGTATCAATGACTTATCACCACATTTTGAATAAATTATGAATGAATTCAGTTTTTGTGAAATATATTCTTGATTGTTATCTTCTAA
>SJJU01026751.1:0-12339 GCA_012932125.1 Conopomorpha cramerella | reverse complement strand
TATACATAGACTTGAGTTCCACATTATTATGCATTTACATCTGATTTATCCGTAGAGAGTAGGTACAAATAATTTAAGTGCGGTACATTTTTGCTTAGGTAATTATACAATATTCTAAGTTATCCCTGAGTATCGTACGATATATTTTTTTCGAAATTCCCACGGGAACAGCTAGTAGGTAGGTACTATGTTATAATGTAACCTCTCCGGCAGATATTCACTGCCTATCTTAAACATAATATGGATACAACTAATGTCCTCGATTAGGTAGCGTAATTAGGCAAAACAGTGGCTTCTTGTTTTCGTTTTATACCTACCTCTGTTTAGATAACGCTTCGCTGTGACAGTTATAAAGTGTACAGTGGAGTTTATAAATATATGAACACTTCACATCATCAGCCACGTGACGTCCACTGCTGAACGAGGGCCTTCCACAATGATTTCCATGATAATTCTCTAATTCTTATTCACATGTATTCCTAGTTAACACCTTTTTTTTATTGACGCGAGGGAAATCCTCATGGACACCCCGCCGCGCCGCTATGGGGACGGCAACGGGGTAGTGTCAGACTTTAACAGATACTTTACACAGATAAATTTAAATGTCCTAGTGACCCGGTCTACTAGAAAATATACTTCTATAAAAAATAAGATGAAAATATACCTATTTTTTATACACATCTTCACCACAATTGTGATTTCTAGTATATTTCTGTATTCTGTCCAATAAATAAAGTCAAAAATTAGGGGTTAAATGCCAAGAATCGGCATACTTAGCAGAGGCCGGTTGGAAATCGCAGTGGAGTTATGGTTTAACTCACATAGAGTGACTGACGGTCTTCTGGAGAGTTTCTTCCCTGTGCTTTTTTGGCCAGTGGAAACATGCTGTTTTAGTTTCAGACTTTTATATCATCATCATCAACCCATACTTGTCCACTGCTGGACATAGGCCTCTCCAATTGCACGCCACTGATCTGTTTTCGTCTTTTATATACAGACCTCTAAATTTTATACCTTGTACAAGTATTACACGATTTTCTTATATTTGCTACTTTGAAACATTTTAATTTAAACAATCAACATGACTAAAAATATTGTTCACACTAAACTAAACATAAAAAATCTAAATAAGCATTGGTTAAGTGCCTATTATTCACTACCGGCTTGCCTCCTAGCTTCGCCAGTAAGGCAGGCAGGCTGATGCATTCTATCTACATCGGAGATCAGTATGATCAAATACCTATTATTTAAAAAAATACAATCGTTAGCAAAAAATCCGTGTCATATTTAAAACTTCAATATGTTATGCCATTCTGACAATAGTAATATTGAATACAAGACAACAATAGTTTGTCACTTTCATTATCTCCTCGATTGCTAGATATTTAGATGTTTTGTGTGCACAAAATTACATGTGATGTAACCCGGAATGTTTGCTTATCAGTGCATTATATTAATAGGGTAAAGTATGACAAGTGTCGAAAGATAGGCAATGGCAAAAAAAGGGTCCATTAAAATAAATAAATAAAAACAAACAAAGCCGTAACATTCCAATAAGTAGTAACTGATTACCTTATCTTTTATTATCAATACGTGACCAAAAGCACGAGATAATTACACTTTTTACGATCTTAAGTAAGAAGAATGAGTATCGGAAATTTTATGGCATGTATCGCTTACGTTAATACATAAAGTACACAATGTAAACACACTTCGATAATCCCTAGTCGGGTAGGGACATCTCTTACGTCACCTCTCGCTCATTAATCCCTGGATCAATTGTTCCCCCAACTTTTACTTCTATTTTTATGGCGGTCTCTAATTTTTTCAAACAATGCAATGTATGGTTGACTGGTAGTTAAGTGCTTCAGCGTTAAATCCGCAGCCGCCTTTGTGCAATCATCATCGTCATCAGTCCATACTTGTCCACTGCTGGACATATGCCCTGATATACTGTTTTCAGCTTCTCGCATCCAGCTTATCATCTTGTGCATATCAACAGTCCACTTTGCCTGAAGGCGTCCTACACTCCGTTTGCCGAGACGCGGCCTCCACTCGAGAACTCTTTTGCCCCAACGGTCATCAGTTCTACGGCTAATATGGCCACTGCCACTTCAGCTTGCTAAACCAATTAGCTATGTCGATAAATTTACTTCTCTGTCGGATCACTTCGTTCCTGATTCGATCCTTCAAAGAAACGCCGCCGAGCCTTTCCATAGCACGCTCTACAACGTTTTACCTTGTAGAGCGTGCTATGGAAAGTACGTGCTACGTATTTATAATATTGTGTCCCCTCCATCGTACACCCGACACCCGGCACCGTTATACCGTCTGAAGAGATATCCCTATGTGCCTTGATGTGGACGTATGGACAAATGTTCTAAGGGTAGGCTTAAATAGTATATTATCTGAAAAATAAGTTGGTATTGGCGAGTAGTGTATTAATAACGTATTACGGTTACGTGCGTGAGTGCGTGAGTACGTAAACGTGTTACGGTTAATCTCCTTATAGACCAGATCATCATCAGCAACATGACATTCACTGATGGACGAGGGCCTTCCCCAATGATTTCCAAGATAATTTGGGGGGAAATGATAATATTCGCCACGCTTGGCTGGCGGGATGGCGATTACAGTAGTGTTGTGGCTTGACTCACAAAGAGCGCTGCTGCCCATCCTCTGGAGAGGTCCCTCGATACGGGAAAAGTTGGGCTGGGGTGGTGGCACATGTAATCTATTCGCCGTCACCACACGGCAACAACAGATTATCACCACCAGATCATCTAAACTATTTCGGTACTAAATACACTGATTAGATAAAGATGGTCAAGGGTTTCATTATGTCCTAGAGACAAGAAAAGGTACACCTGCAGATCAAACTCAAATAATTGCCAATTTCCGTTTCCAAGGCGCGAAATTCCAAGTCTATGTAACTTCTCACTGGTAATCTCAGATAATAGTACAAACTGTACCCGATAAAACCAAACACGATTTCTCCAAGATATGGAACAACTCTGTACCTACGTACGTGGGCTCACACAAACAATCTTCGGTATCCATGTAGAGATTTATCATTGGACCAAGAAAAGACGTCACGATAAAGTTTGAATAAATTGTATTATTACTTGTATTATTTTTATTAGTACAGTTTTCTCAGTCGAGCAGTCATTCGGCTCGCGGCAACGGAGCGTGTGGTGTGGTGACAGTTTTAATAGTGATTTTGATGTATAGAAGTAAGTGGCGAATGATGTGTGGCCTTTGATCGGGAATTTTTGTTATTGGTTGTGTGATGTGTTTTGTGTTATTTTGGTTATATTTTAAGATTGTGGGTTCTTAGTGGATAAGAGTGCAGTTTTAACCTAGTTTTACTTCAGTTTATTATTTTAATATAGGTATAAAGTAACTACAACACTGTATTGGCCAAAATATAGTTTAGGTACACTATAATATTACGAGTAAGTAGGTAGTACAGTGGGTTATGTTTCTAGATTATGCTTAGGTTACATAGAAATTGTACTGAACAGGTCCTCTTTAGCAGTTTTTTATTTTAGATTTTTAAATTTAAAACGTTTGGTTAAATACGCTTGGTGAACCGTGGGAACTTGCTTAGCAACTGCCACTGCCTACCCCGCTTTGGCATTAAAAGGCGTGAAGTGTATTTTTTTTAATTTACTGAAATATACAATGTGCAATAAACAGTATATTCATTCATTAAAGTTTTTGAGTTTGTGAAGTTGTAGAGGTAATCTAGAGATTCTAGAAGTTCTGAAAAACTTATTTAACCAGTATACGAAGGAACTTAATAAACCGCGGTAAATAGCTACTATAATACTACACATACAATAATGCAAAAACATACATAACATCACGCCTATCTCCTAAAATAGGAAGAAACAATAACAAGTTAAATTAACAACAATTAACAAGATAAAATGTATCTATATTTGTGTAAAATTCAAAGTTGTTTATTTTAAACGTTGTCACTACTTGACAACTTCACTAGAAGAGTTTTTCCACTCGTCTCATCAACATCTCATCTTTTATACAGTACGAGTCCAAAGTTCCTTTGAGCCATATTCTACTGTTTTTGTAGGTCTTACTGATTCCATTTTAGCAGTTGTCAATGGCCTCGAATTAATAGAAATTCGATATCCCCACACAATAATCGTGCTTTTTGTATAATGTAAAATGTGTGTAAAATTTCTATATTTTTTTTTGTACGGCATCTTCCTATCTTCATCATCATCATCATAAGCCCATACTTGTCCACTGCTGGACATAGGCCTCTCCAATTGCACGCCACTGTGATCTGTTTTCGGCTTCTCGCATCAATCTTTATCTTCCTATACTGCGTGTAAAAGTACCCCGAGCAATAGTCTTAGAAACGTTGTTGGGCTCGTCAATATCTTCAATAACAACAAGTTTAGTCAACAACTTTTACTACGGGGTAACGCAATTTTTTTTTTCATTTCCATACATAGTATTTTTTTTTGCCGCGGGCGATGACATTATGTATGAGGATTGAACATCTTTTTTTTCATTTCCCCACATTGTCGCCATAGTAAAAGTTGTTCATATTGACGAGCCCAACAATGGTTCTAAGACTCGGGGTCCTTTTACACTCCTTCTACAGACAGATACTAATAGACTTTGCCTAAAATAGGTATTTCAAAATCACCCTTTGTATGTGTGTTAATTACGTCAGTTAAGTAATTACTACATCAGTTAAGCTAAGGTTATTTAAGTAGATAAGTGTGCAGGGTCATCATATGATCTCCGTATGCTTACATATTTGAAACTACGCAACGGATTTTAATGCGGCTTTCTTTAATTGATAGTGATTTTAGAGGAATGACTTAAACGTATAATCATCGTCAGCCAAATAAGATGAGGGCCTTCCCTAATGATTTCTGTCATTTGAGGTGAAATGCTAATAATCGCCACGCCTCGCAGGCGGGTTGGCGATCGCAGTGGTGTTGTGGTTTAACTCACAGAGAGCGCTGCTGCCCGGCCTCTGGAGAGTTCTCTATTGTATATATAATAAAGAGAGAAATACTATTAATAATGTATGTTAGCAAAACAACGTCAGTTAGTAAATGATAATTTTAAATAACTATTACTATTATTAGATTATCGTTGCAAAATGTGGTTATCAATTGTCAGTTACGTTCAATAAAAAAATATTTATCATAACTTGACCCGCGCAATTATCACTTGAGTCAAGTTCAATGAATTTTGGGACGTCTTTAGCTATGTATGACCTTACTGTGACCATTCCATATTGCAGTGATTAAATTGATATTCATTATCATCAGCCCATACTTGTCCACTGCTGGACATAGACCTCTCCAATTGCACGCCACTGTGATCTGTTTTCGGCTTCTCGCATCCAGCTTCTGCTTATATATTATTGATATTAATTCTAGGTAATTCAAGTAGGCGAAACTGTATAACTGGAAATGGGTGTAAATACGGCGGTGCAGTTTAAGTATCTTATGCATATTTAGTTCCGTTAAATATACACATACGTACATGTTCACGCCTATCTCCCAGAGGGGTAGGCAGAGATTACAGATCGTCGTATGTCACAGTCCTGACATACCCCTTTCGCATCATCTACATTCATGCAAGGTTGAGAAATCAAAGATACCTACGAAAAGTCGTAGGCACATGATATCCGGTTTTGAGTACTTTTCAAAACGCTAAGTTAAGCGTTGAATATAGGTAAATAAATACATTTTCGAAGAAAGGTTAACTATAACTAATCGTTTTTTAGTCAGAGCGGAAATAATTATTTTTTTACATTTGTAAATATTTTCATCACTTCGCACGATATTAACATGACTGATTTGTGATAAAGAAAACTGCATACCGGAAGGTGTGTTGTCTCGAGAATGTTAAACATTCGTGGCGTGTATATGTAGGCTGGATAGTTATCACATTATTTTGTGTTGAGAAAAATCTGAAATGCTCATATTTATCATTTCCATTAGGAAATTTTATCTACGTTTATATAAGAAATTGCGCAAGTTTTTCGTAGTAAGTATATATCGAAGATGACTCGATGTTATTACATATATAGTTCCTTATCAATACTAGGAACGTATTTGAAAAATAAAATCTTACTATATTATAATATGTGTTCATTTAGTTTGTTATTAATGTATTCACTTACAACTTTATAAATACTGACCCGCACCTATGTTTCTCCCATGTTGTGAGGTTGATTGGTAGAGAATACTATAGTATTAAGTCCACCCATTGTACTGTTGGTGCAATAAAGTATTAAATAAATAAATAAAATCTGTATGTATAGTTCATTAGCCTTTATAACTTTACTTGACAGCTATTATATTTCATCCTTCTCTGGTGACTTATTAAATTAAGGAGATAGAACTAAGTCGTCATGAGCCTGTGAAGCGAAATGAAGACATTTATTTTAAGAATATCACTTCACAAATTAACCTGAATAACGCGTGAGAATAGTTTTTGTCTCTTTTTCACAAACACTATTAGAGCGAGACAAGCGTTACTGGAAGTGAGATTTGTGCTTTAGGTGATTTTCAAAATACGGTTTTTGATGATTACATTATCTCTTGGAATATTAAATACTCGAAAAGTAAGGCGGACCCAACTAGGATTTGTAGACTTTAAATTTCCTTGTATACGGGGTAATCAACTCCGTATTTTGTAAATGGAAAATTCATGAGAAACTTTATACTATAGATCTCTGGAGTACTTTCCTCGTCACCTTCTGTCATTACATCAACGATCTGCTCGATGTACATATGCCCTAATCTAAGGCTCTCTACTGACCCGGCATTTACATCACACCTGTAAACATCCTAATCGTCTTGAATCTATCCTCTCCACATGCTCAAACCACTGAAGCATGTTTTACACACATCAGAAGTGTCTAGGGATCCAGTACATTTTAGAAGATTGCAATCAAGAATATATTTTACAAAAACTGAATTCATGCATAATTTATTCAAAATGTGGTGACTCTGCAATATGGAATGGTCACAGTAAGGTCATACTTGAGTGAATAAAGGTGCTACCGCTGTAAGAGCAATAATTTTCTCGTATTTTTTCTGTAATGTACAATCTTATGATCACAGAAAAAAATTAACTGTTCGACAAATATAAAACGGTGAATGCTCGCGAAAATTCGCAAAAAGCTCATTAAAAGTGTAAACTTAATGTTATTTTAATTTTGTTACAGAAACGGGCTCCAGTATGTGCCCAATATGGCCGCTGCATCTCATAGTGCTGTACCTTCTGGTGCTGTGCCCCATGTGGGTCCTGTGCCAGACCATACCGCAGCTGACGGCCAACTTCGAGCCCGACACGCTGGAGATTCACATGGACACCAATCAGGATGTTAATTTTGTTGTTAGCGGTATGTACATAATATGTTATTTCATACAGCCTTTGTATGCTAGTTCTCGCATATTTGGACTTCACAATCGGGAGGGTTTAGTAGGTAGGTCCCAGACCTGGACCATGAGGCCTTAAAGTAACAAGGAAAATGTCATAGAGAAACCCTCATACCAAGTAGACAAGGTGTGTGATCCCAGCCCTGCCCACTTCCTAACACGTTGGGATAAATGCGTTTAAAAGTTACCGATAAAATCTTTTGTGGGCTTGTAGCAAATTATCAATATGTAACGGTTTTCATGTTTTTTATGTTTTAATTATGTTTATAAACAAAAGGGTCAATCAGAATCAACATACTTTACTATTTACTTTCATTCGTAAATGCCTTCACATAGTACAGTCTGTACCTATCTGAAGAAAATTACAAAACAATTTAATTTTCAGCAAATACTACAAGAAAATACCTACAATTTATACTGTCAGCAAAAAAAAATCCACGTGATCCAAGCAATACATGTGCCTGAAGCGTATTTATATTGTAATATGATTGTAGACTCTACTTCAGCGTGATAAGGTTCTGTTTTCTCCCGATATAGTACAGTTTTGCATGCGTAACTCGCAATTTGATGTTGCTAATGAGACAGAGGTAGTTAATATTGTTTTGACCGATCGTTTGTCTCCAATGTTGGTGTAGTTGTTCAAACAACCAAGTGTTTTCTAAGTAATAAAGTCATTGTTTCATTCAATACAACGTAGAAGACTTTCAAGAAACAGTACAATACAAAAGACATTGGATAATACCTCGTTGGATATTTGCATGACTAAATTACGTAGGTACCTAAACCTTATTAGAGGTTTTTATATTTCAATAACAATTATTTTGTTCGTGTTTGATCAATTGCTGAGAATTTTCGACGGTAGTTTACGTGCTGTAATGTGTTTTTGTACAACATTCAAGGTAATTTACGTCTCGTATTCTGAAACAATATTCAGTACTCAAGTGGTTGCTTGAGTATACTGCGTGTAAAAGGACCCCGAGCAAAGGTCTCAGAAATGTTGTTGGGCTCGTCAATATGAACAACTTTTACTATGGTGACAATTTTTTGCCTCGGGAAATAATCGGGGCGGGATCAATTGTTTCTCTAATTATTATTTTGTTATATTAACATATATACATTAATTTCAGAAGAAGGTTGTTATAGAAGAAATAAATGTAAAATTGCACGGGATATTACACTAATTCGAAAATAATGTTCATAGTTCGACAGGATAATATCAAAAAATTAAATCATTGCATTTTGCGAAGGAAAGTTTTCTGAAGGCCATGACCTCCGTTCCACGATACACTTAAAGTAATATGCGCGCTGAATAAAAAGCAGGGGCTTGAGAAATTGGCTCAATAAAATTCACAATTATGTCTTGAAAGCCACAGTAAAATTTTCAAACAATGCCTTTTTGGTAAGCGGGTTTATGTAGCCTTGTGGTTGGGTCTACTGGCGTACATTCGGAGAGCTGGGTGTTTTAGATCGATGTATTGGTTCAAGTGTTTATTTTTCTAGACCCCACATATGTATGTAGATGTAAATGTTATGTCGCTCTTACGATGAAGGAAATTATAATAGGAAAACCGCATCTCTACATGGATAAGCCTTATAACAGCGATAACATTGTAGTTTTGTATATAAAGAGTTACTCTAGATTTAAAATACTAGCTGTAACGCGCGGTGTTACATGCGTTTTTTTTTTCGTTCCATGGCAATTTTGGTATAAAATATGGCTCATTCTCTGTAGCATTTTAATGGTGAAGGAATTATCGAAATCCGTCCAGTAGTTTTTGAGTTTATTCGTTACAAACATCTGTCCATACAATTCTTTCCTTTTCATAATATTATAAACATAAACGGGGAGAGGCACTTGCTAAGCAAATGTTACCACGCGGTTCACCAAGCGTATTTAACCCATTGTAATATGGGATGAGACTAGAGCTTGAGCTGGGCTGGTTACACATAAAAAAGCATGTATTTGTCAATTTACATGCGTAATAAGATAAGCTCGCGTCCTTTACCTACCCTAATGGTGTAGACAGAACCTTTGGTTTCACGTCCCCGAGGTCACTTTTAGCGTAACAGTTGTGTTTGGATGAGTTAATAACAGGAACATAAATTACGACCATAATTATTATATCTGACCAAGAAACCCAATATCCGTGTAACATGATATTGATAGACGCGGGGTAAACCGTACAATCACTATGACCTAACAAAATCGATACGATGAATCATGAATTTCTACTAATATTGTAAACGGGACAGTTTCTTTGGATTACAAAATGTTTGGTCATTTTTTAATCAAACAAAAAATATTTAATGATAATATCCGTGTCCATTATCAGTACATAGTATTTATACTCAGCCATATAATATACAAAGTCGCCTCCCGCTGTCTGTCTCTATGTATGTTTAAATCTTTGAAACTACGCAACGAACTTTCATGCAGTTTTGTTTTAGAAATAGAGTGATTCTTGAGGAATGTATAATACATACATAGAAGCGGAGGAACACTGTTAATAATGCATATTGGCAAAACAACATTTGCTGGACCAGCTAGTAATTCAATATTTTGGAGAAGAAATATTTCACGCAAAAACTCCTGTAAGGATTTCATTCAAAACTTTACACTCATACACTGGTTGCAGTAGTAAACTGACTCGATTTCATTGCTCCCGAGTGTAGCATATTTATATATCATGTTACAAATATGTGTAGTATCGATTGTCGACATTGTAACATAGTGATATCTGTCTATGATATACTCCGTGTAAAAGGACCCCGAGCAATGGTCATATAAACGATGTTGGGCTCGTCAATATTAACAACTTTTGCGTCTAAGTCGTAACAGTAGGAGCCGTGCGAATGGAATACGTGTGTTACCACCCCAGCCCAACATTTCTTGTCATAGGCCTCGTAAGAGTCGACCGAGGAAACTCTCCAGAGGAGAAGCAGCAGCGCTCTCTGTGAGTTAAACCACAACACCACTGCGATCGCCAACCTTCCGCCATCGCCAAGCGTTATCGGCGCGCATTATAATCAAAGACAAAATTCAAAATTTCTTTATTTCATCATTATAAGTGTTATAACATACAGATATACAGTAGAATAACACAAAGCTTGATGAACGTCATTTATGACTAAAACAAAAGTAATCGTCGACAGGCTCGAGTTTACATTTGTTGAAGTTTAATTTATCACTTCGAAAAGGTTAATAATGTTTTAATCATACCTTGTTCCAGGTCTCAACACAACACTGGCAGGCGACACTATATTCTTGCAGAGTGACAACACACACTTAGTCACAGTGAAAGAGTTTTCACACACGCTAACTGAGAATGATGTCGCCACTAACACATTGTCGGGCACCTTCAATGTCTATGCTAATTTCATAGGTAAGAATTTTGAATTTATACCCCAGTTTTTTTTAAGAACGCGTACTCACGTTAAACTATAACGTCTGTGGTCCAGTTGGTCGGACACTTGACTTGTAACCGGGAGGTCCCGGGTTCGAGTCCTGCTACTGGACGTGTACCAATGGGACTCTTTTTCAGAGCCTATGTACGCAACGCAACGCTCGTACGGTGAAGGACAACATCGTGATGAAACCCGCACACCACCAGGTTTGTGAACCCTATAACGGCGATGGGCTCACCCCCTGTCACGTTGGGTTATATACGCTTGGTGAACCGTGGGTACTTGCTTTAGCAAGTGCCTCTGCCTATCCCTCTTTGGTATTAAAGGCGTGAAGTGTTTTTTTTTATAAGTTATATATCGGGTATTACTGTCTCATTTGTATTTAACACTTTATTGCAATAAATGTACAAAAGGCGGACTTAATACTAATGTATTAACTATCTACCAGTCGACTCCCTGCTGTGGGGTCGACTTGTAGATAGTATTTGTAGTCGGCTGTCTATCCCTCACGTCACGGGCGCTCGTCATTGGCCACAAGCACCGTTATGCTAGACCTGGCATATGTATTGCCAACACAAACGTGGCCAAACTGACGACTGGCTCTTTTGTAGTCGGCTGTCATTAATTCACGCCACGACCAGCAACGTTATGCTTGAACTAGCATATGTATTGTCAGAGCAGTTTCGCTCTTATGCGGTGTCTAATGTTTTCATTTTCGGTGGCCGTGCCACTGCCACTTTGTGATTGTTTAGTTACTAAATTCCACACTATAACCAAACAGGTAGGACATCAGTAGCGGTTGGAGTGAGACAGGGAGAGGTGTCCCACGTGGCTGCTCCGACGGTTGACCACTGTCGGTTGACCACTGACGCTTGACCACTTGTCGGTGACCGTCCCACTGCCACTTTGTGTTTGTTTAGTTACTAAATTCCAAACTATACCCAAACAGGTAGGACATCAGTAGCGGTTGGAGTGAGACAGGGAGAGGTGTCCCACGTGGCTGCTCCGACTATGTCCATCACTGTGGTCCGACCTGAGCGGCTCATTGACACTATCTTTGTGGCCAGTGTCGCTACACTTGTGAGTATATATTTACGTGCATATTCCATAGTTTACTTTTAATACAGGGAGAATCGGAAATATCCTTTTGAGCCAAAGTAACGTGTTTGTGCCAAATATGTTTCTGTAACCTATTGAGTGCATATCAGTGTGTTAATGCCGCGAAACGAAATAAAATAATGAAATGGACAGTAAACTACGGCTTAAAAGTGTATTTCAGTATCCTAGTAGATCAGTACCTATTACACCATTGGCTTTTACGATAAGTACATAACGTCAAAATAAAAATAATTCTCTCGAGAAAGTCACTTAACCCATGATACCTAAAAATTTTTCCCATGGATGTTTTTAAAGGATAGTATTTAAACGTGCATCAAAAAAGTCTAACCTAACTTAACCAAAATACTGACTTAGCAACAAAATTACTGATTTGGTC
>SJJU01026744.1:0-15152 GCA_012932125.1 Conopomorpha cramerella | reverse complement strand
GTTACTTATTTTATATTCATATTAATAGTTCCATTAAATAATTTATTGCGTTTCACAATGGAAATGATGTGCCTCATCATAATCATCAGTCACATGACGTCCACTGCTAGACGAGGGCCTCCCCCAATGATTTTCGTGATCATTTGGGGGAAATGCCAATAATCGCCACGCTTGGCAGGCGGGTTGGCGATCGCAGTGGTGTTGTGGTTTAACTTACAGAGAGCGCTGCTGCCCGTTCTCTGGAGAGCTCCCTCGGTCGCCTCTTACGACCCCCATGACGGGAAAAGTTGGCCTGGGGTGGTGACACATGTATTCTATTCGCAGATATGTGCCTACGTATATGGTAAAGTAATAAATACGGCACTGGTGGGCACAGAAAAGTTGTAATAGAGAACGAGACAGTTTAAATATTAAGCTTTTTACAAAGGTTGTCTTCAAAATATTCTGTTGACAGCGTTCGCGGCGAATGTCATTTTCATGATAGTATTGATATTCGATAGAATCAGAACGAAAGGTATTTGACATAAATATCTCACCTGTTGGGCAAACAAGGGTCCAGTTTGTGCTCGCAGTTCCGGCCGGAGTATGGAGGTGCGCACACGCAGCGCCAGCCGTTGACGAGGTCGATGCACGAGCCGCCATGTTGGCAAGGGTTGCCAGCACACTCGTCTATGTTCGTCTCGCAGTTTATGCCTGGTATTATTGTATTGATTGATATTTTATTATATTAGATAATAATGAGGTTTATTTACTTTTATTTAAAAAAGGGCTGTTTTTAATATTTTAATTTTTAATTTTAACTGACCCAATTTATATTTAGAGATCGATTCCATAGGTCATAAGAAGTAAATGTTTCTATGAAACATAATGTCTAAAATTAATATGTCTTTTGAATGTCTTATGAATGCATTTTTCACATACCTACTTTCATTTATTTTAGTAGGTGTTGGAAGTGGCCAATGTTTTTTTAATACAATATTAGAACTTTTTTTTATGGAAGTTTGCAGTTTTTCTTGTTATTAAAATGGATGACATGGTTCCTAAGAACATAACTTCTTATGTATTATAGTTTCATACTTTCCCATACTGACCGATTTGAATGAGCCACCCTGTATATTTAGATCACACAAGAATTGCATTACAGGTTGTCCTAATGCACAAAACTTATAAACTAAACTAAAAAAAATGTATCAACGAAAATAATCAATCAAGTCTTCTGGAATGCTGTGATGGAAATTTCCATCACGATGCAAATAAGTGTTAAGCCTTGGGCACACCAAACGCGGGTCGTGCGCGCTCAAACTGCCGCGCAACTCGTTTGGTATGTCAGGTCAGTATGGCGACCATAGTAATACAGCGCCGATGACCCGCGCTGCTCCCGCCCCGCTTTTGGTGTGCCGGAGGCATTAACCACGGGGCACATTCATCCATAAGATAACTTGAAATGATACAAAATCCTTTTTGCAATATTAAACATACCAGTATATCCGAGCACGCAATCGCACTTGTAGGCGTTGAGTCGGTCGTGACAGGTGCCGCCATGTTGGCAAGGATTGGACGCACACTCGTCGATGTCACGCTCGCAACGTTGACCTTATGGAGAAAGAAATAGAGGTTAAATTACATCTATTATATAAAAGTCAAAGCCACTTTTCGCTGTCACGGCATAACTCCGGAACGGGTGGACCGATTTCGCTAATTCTTTCTTTGTTGTGCTTATTAATGACAGCAGAAGGTTCTTATGAAAGAAAAAAAATACAGACAGGTTATAGACTAAAGACAGGACAACGTCTGTCGAGTCCACTAGTTGTAGATAGATATACATCTCAGTATACCGTCTACCGTCTGTTATAGAGCAATAAATGGTCCTATTTTTCAGAGCATATTATGTTCCCTACGCAAGGCTCATGCGGTTAAGGAATTTATCGTATACCAATGAGACTCTTTTTCAGAGCCTATGTACGCAACGCAACGCTTGTACGGTGAAGGACAACATCGTGATGAAACCACAAGGTGTGTGAACCCTATAACGGCGATGGTCTCACCCCCTGTCACGTTGGGTTAAATACGCTTGGTGGACCGGCACTTGTGCATGCAAGTGCCTCTGCCTAGCCCGCTTTGGGATTAAAAGGCGAGAAGTGTATTTTTTTTAACCCTTAATAAGACAAGGTTAGGTGTTTATCTGATGGAATTTGGACTCTATTGACGTTTGTTGTTCTATTTTTTTAATAGTTGTTCTAGTTTATCGTACAATCCAGCTTTTAAGTACAATGTGAAATTATTGTTTACTGTTTAAATAGGTATGTATGTGTCCTGTACTGATACAATACCTTATGTGATTATTCTCTGATAACTTCTCTGATTTTTTTTGATAATTCCATTGAAGACATTCAATAAGGTTCAAAGTATGTGTTGATCAAGTGGCAATATACTAGCCTTTGTTTGATTAAGGGTTAATATCTAAGGAGCTATTTACCTCCATAACCCGGCAAGCAATGGCAGATGAACTGGTTAACGCCGTCTTCGCAGGAGCCACCGTTGATACAGGGGTTCGATGCGCACTCATCCACGTCCGACAGGCATCTGGAAGAAATGGGATTGTTTAAGGACTAATATAATAATAATAATAATATAATAATCGTTTATTTGCCAATATTTTTTACAAAGCATTTAAGTACATAGGATGGAAAGCTACTCCTAGTGTAAAAGCTTCAAGAGTTTGACTGTGGTCTCACACTAGGCAACTTGCGCGCCTGTCACGTGAACACCAAATGCTTTTATCTATTTTACTTTCAAGCTTGAGCCGTGTTGACGAAATAATTGATTTATATTTAGTGATACAAATATTGGTACTATAACATGAAAACTATGAAATTAACATAATTAATTATATATGACTACGTATAGTCTTAACAACGACTATATGAATGAAGTTACCGATACGATTGTTTTACTTGAGTTTTATGGACATAATGTGGTTTTTTTTCAAAATTGATATTCTGAGATACAAAATATTCTCCAGTTACATTCATTACGTATAAAACATTCAGTACCTACCCAAGTTAAGTGAAAATTATCTTACTTTATTTCTGTATGTTTTTTACATTAATAAATACATGCTTATTAATTTTCTTCAAGTCCGACTAATTTGGCAATATTTTAACACCAACCAAAAAAAATACACGTGTGAAAATCAATAAAAACTAAAAAGGTCAGAAATTCACGTGCAACACTAACCTGGCGTCGTAGTAACCGCGCGGACACTCGCAAATGAAGCCGTTGACAAGGTCGATACACTTCCCGCCGTTAGCGCACGGGTTGGAGGCGCACTCGTTCACGTTGGTCTCGCAGTGCTGGCCCGTGTAGCCGGGGACACACTCGCACGTGTACCTGCAGGGTTGGAGATGCACGTGACGTGAGGTTGACGCGACACGTGTTTTGCGTCAGCGGTAACCGCGGTGTAGGGATATTGCAACAAACTTAGAGCGTTCTTTTACTAATATAAGGTTGGGTTATGTCGACATTTTGTTTTTTCGTCATTTGTCTGTGTTTTGTTTTCTTTTCTGTGAAAAATCTATTAATATCTGCTCGATCTGTATTTCCTTTTCGCTTGGAAAAAGATCTAATAGTAATTGTTATTATTCCATGGGCTTATTTTTATAGTATTTAAGATGGCAGTTTAAGATAAACATTGCATGAATTCCACCGCACTTGGAAAAATAATTAGCGAAGTAATGAGGTCATCACAATCCCAGATCCTTTTAATATTGATAGAACAATAAAAAATCAATGGACATTGTAATATTTATATTATTATTTGACTGAAAAACAAAATAGCGGTAGAACCCTCAAAAATGTTAATTTAAGTTAAATAAAGCAAATTCAAAGCTTGATGCAAGGAACGTTCTAAGATTGATGCAATATGCTATTAGTCTAGTAAAGACCTCAGTTATATGATACCACTTTCTTGCGAAGTAACGATTAATTAAAAGCAGTTATCGTCCGCCATGTTTTTTTAATGTAAAATGGTGAATTTTCTTTCACGTTTTTCTGACTAATTTTTCGGTTTAAGAAGTGTCATTACTGTCAAACTGTGTTTGGAAAGTATGACAGTAATGACAGTTCTAAGCCCGAAAATCTGTCAGAAAAACGTCAAAGAAAATTTCCCATTGTAACAGTTTCAATTTTATATCAGAAACAAGATTAAAGTATCATCTAAATGTGTCTTTTTTGTTTGAAATTGTTACCTAATAAGTGTTAAAATTCTATTTAATCAACACTGGGTAAATGTTACGTTCAGACACGACCTCGCTTTTAAGTATTTTTTTAGAACATAATACATATTAAAAAAACATGCCATGTCTATGGTCTATGGATACCATTTGTCTATGGTGCGTTCTTTTTACTTTTTAAATTTAATAAAGCATGTTTGAACACTGGCATGCACCAAAATCTGTAAATATACCACTCAAACAAGACATGCTTAACTTACTCCAAGTAATTATTGCTGCATGTAACAAAGAGAAAAAAATATATCATTTAGACTGAATAAATGAACACTTTACATAATATTAAATACGCTTGGTAAATCGTTTGCATTTGCTTAGCAATTGCCTCTACCTACCCCACTTTGGAATCAAAAGGCGTGAAGCGTATTTTTTACATAATCTACCTATTTCTTGTTATAATATTGTATATCTATAGAATTAACATTCAATTATACCATAGTATATTAATGCATCGTATTCTAGACACCCAAAGGATTTAATTTAAACAATAAAAATTAATGTGTATCAAGTTTAAAAAAATGACAGCAAATTAAAATTATTGAAAAAATTAAAAAATTGGTTAGATTAACTTTAGCTTTAATGCAGTTAGATGGCGCCCCTTATTTTTAATATAGATTAATGTGAACAAATTGACTGACGACAAGCAGTCAGCATTAAAGGTGACAGTTATTTTTTTAATTATTTGTTTACATATTACAAAAGTCTGAAGTATGAATACATCAAATAATAAATTGACAGACGTCACCCTGGTTACCCACCAGCGACATCTACATAAGATTCTGTCTGTGTTTCGAAAATTCACCATCGATATGCGGACATACTTTCCAAACAAAGTTTTGACAATAATGACAGTTCTCCGCGCAAAAATCTGTCAGAAAAACGTCAAAGAAAATTCCCCATTTCAATATCACTATACGCCATTTGCAACAGACAATTTTATCCAAATAGGTATCTACCTAGATAGTAGCTAGGTCAGTGATGCCGATTACCACAAGGTACCTATCACAATTGAAGAGGATGTAGCGGTTGTGAGCTGGGGGGGACCTGTAACTACGTATCAGCTAACCTTGATATCCCCAACAATATCCAATCTTATTTATAGTATCTAACTACGTACATACATGAGCCTCGAAGTGATGCTTAGAATATTATCCTTTTAAGACATAACTAGCTAGCGTCTATGGACACTTGACTTGTAACCGGGAGGCCCCGGGTTCGAGTCCGGCTACTGGACGTGTACCAATGGGACTCTTCTTTCTCACCCCGTGTCATGTTGGGTTAAATACGCTTGGTGAACCGTGGGTACTTGCTTTAGCAAGTACCTCTGCCTACCCCTCTTTGGGATTAAAGGCGTGAAGTGTATTTTAGCTGTGTCGGTAAACAATTCGATGGTCCCAATTAAAAATGTCGGTAGTGCAATTTTAGGAATATGTAACAGTGTACTTTTCTACACCGTTAGATTGGCGATATTAAGATCTATAAACTTATACGTATATTACATCACGTAAAGATACCAAAGATTATATGCTGTTGCAAATTTGTGTGTAATGTGATTCAAGACCAAAATAAGCCAAATCGGTCCAGCCGTTCTCGAGTTTTAGCGAGAATAACGAACATCAATTCATTTTTATATACTAGATGTTGGCCTATGTCCAGCAGTGGACTAATAAAGGCTGATTACATATCGCTATTTATGAGTCGCTGTAAAACTATCAATGTAATTTGCAACGCAATGGGGAATTTTCTTTGACGTCATTCTGACAGATTTCCGGGCGGAAAACTGTCATTACTGTCAAACTTTGTTTGGAAAGTATGACAGTATTGACAACTGTCAATAAAATCTGCGCCTGTCAACCAAATTACATTGATAGTTTTACAGCGACTCATAAAGATTGTCTAATTAGGTCACTGTCAAATACCTATTCAAATAAATCCTTGTGTAAATCCAATGATAAAGTTCCTAATTCCAAATTTTATGGACATCGCAACACCTATCTACAATAAGAATTTATATCGACAATAGTTATTTCAAAATATCGATATCGATAGTATCCTCTTATTTCTGCGCAGTTTTTATTAATGTCAACTGAGTCGTTAACGACTGAATCTGGTCTATTCTGGATGACGCTGTAGACACAACCTCTAACGGGAGTCGTGATAGCACACTGGTTTATTTCAGATGCCGTTGTAGATACTGTGTCTAAAAAAGTCACAGGGGGTCTTCCTGTAGTGCCCTTCTCGTATTTTTGCTCGATCACGATTACGTTTTGGTTTAGCTTACGCTCGAGTTTAGTAGAGAAGAGTAATTTTAGTTTGTTTACGAGAATACGCTTTGACGATTCCGAGCCGTTTGACGTACTATTGAAATTCGATAGTAACAAGAGAGTTCGGACTAAGTTGAGACTTTTTAGTATCGACGAAAATACGAGAATTGCACTACTGAATACTAAAAAAACAAGTGGAATGAACGTACCTGTTTATTCCGTCGACGCACGTGGCCCCATTCCTGCAGGGGTTGGAGTAGCATTCGTTGACGTTTATCTCGCAGTTGGTACCGGAAGTGCCGGCCTTGCAGCGGCATTGGTAGCCGTTGATCAGGTCTTCGCAGTGGCCTGGAGGTTTTTGAATTGGTATTTTAACATCTTATAAAAATCCAGTGCCATGATGTTCGTTCCCAATGAACCCTTCACCAAGGCTACCGATATTCACAAAAGTTGGCATTTATATGTAATTTCGTCCAATTTGAGAGACAGGATAGTTTATATTTCGTGACATCCACTGCTGGGCACAGACCACCCAGGTTATACTAATTTTATACTCATATTAATAGTTAAGACAGGACAACGTCTGTCGAGACCACTAGTGTGAATATATGTAATTCATTGGAGATTTTTAACGTGCTTACTGAATGGTACCTAATCTATACTAATACGTATTATAAAGAGGAAAGTATGTATGTATTTTTATATGGATTTCTGTAATTAATAAACTCAAAAAATACATTTACCCAATTACAATATCATCAACGGAGTTTATAAACATAAACATCACGCAAAATACTCCGTGAATCAAACAAAGTACCAGGCGAACATAAATGCAAAGGAACGTACCGCCGAACTGGCAGGGGTTGGACTCTTCTCTTCTATTCTGTGAAAAATCTATTAATATCTGCTCGATATGTATTTACTTTTCGCTTGGAACAAGAGCTACTAGTAATTGTTACTATTCCATGTGCTTATTTTTATAGTATTTAAGATGGCAGTTTAAGATAAACATTGCATGAATTCCACCGCACTTGGAAAAATAATTAGCGAAGTAATGAGGTCATCACAATCCCAGATCCTTTGAATATTGATAGAACAATAAAAACGAACGTAACGAACGTACCGCCGAACTGGCATGGGTTGGACTCGCACTCGTCTATCTGCGTCTGGCACACGTGGCCCGTGTAACCAGGGTAGCAGTTGCAGGTGAAGCTGTTGTCTCCGTCGATGCACTCGCCGCGGTGGCACGGCGCCGAGAGGCAGTCGTTGATGTTCGTCTCGCATGATATACCTGGGTGCGTTGATAAATTTACTGATTACTGGCATTTCACTCCAAATGACGGATCTCATTGGGGGAGGCCCTCGTCCAGCAGTGGACGTTATGTGGCTGATGATGATGAAAATTATTGGTACCAAGTGAAGGTGGTCTGTGAAGTATCGTGGGGAAATACGCATTGAAAATTTGGGTATACTTTAATAAATCAATATTTTACAACAACACACACATTGCCTTCATCCCATGTTAAGTAGCTAAAGCACTTGTCTTATGGAAATCAGACAACGATACTTATAACATAATCATAAATAACAGAAGTGAACATTATTGGTACCAAGTGAAGGTGGTCTGTGAAGGAAAGTATCGTGGGGAAATATGCATTGAATTTTGGGTATACTTACATAATATTTTTTTTTTTTACAACACACCCATTGCCTTCATCCCATGTTAAGTAGCTAAAGCACTTGTCAGCAGCGGTGGGAATCGAACCCACGACCCTACAGAGCAGAGGCAGACATGCTGACCACTAAACCAACGGGCCCGTCAACTTTGCAACTCATCTGTCCCGTTGAATTTTCTTAAAACAAGTATATCTGTCTTATTTAGAATGAGCGGAAAATGCTAAATACCTACGTCTTTCTTTACATGTCCTTATACCTACCATTAAAAAAACGCTCGAGTTTGCCCTATTCTTAACCCATTAGCACCCACTGTACTCGCAGACTGACAAGTTATTTTAAACTCTACTACTTGGTAATAAACGTCAAAATCAACTAAACAGTTAGTATTCTTCTGGGCGTTTATGGGTTAAGACACACCTTCAGTTGTATTATAACTATATTGTTTCTAAACTTATCCTTTCTTTCTAATTACAACCAACTGCATATAATATAACCCAGTGATTCAGGTTCAGGATGAAATTCAGGTTCTAAAACGGTAAATTCAAATAAAGGTAAAATAATTCACTTACCCGTGTACCCCGGCGGGCATTCGCACGTGTACCCCGCGATGGCGTCATGACAAGTACCCCCGTGGCGGCACGGCCCCGACGCGCAGTCGTCGATGTTTACCTCGCATCGGGAACCCGTGAAACTGGTGAAATGGAACATTTTTTAATGAAACGCGCACAGACATTATTACTCAATATTGTTCACCGGATGTATAGGCGCGAATATAACCAAAGACAAGCTCGAGCTTACCTTTGTTATTTTACTCGACGTTTCGACGCAGTTGCAGAGTCCACTAGTGACCACGACGCATGCAACTGCGTCGAAACGTCGAGTAAAATAACAAAGGTAAGTCTTTGGTTATATTCGCGCGGTAATATTGGTGAAATGGATTTCAAATTATAAATGTTTATATTCATAATTGACTTTTCCATTATGAATATGAATATAAGTCAATTAATAATATTTCATCATCATCATCATCATCAGCCCATACTTGTCCACTGCTGGACATAGGCCTCTCCAATTGCACGCCACTGTGATCTGTTTTATTCATTTAACTTGTGATTAAAAGATTTGCGCAATTGTGCTAAACAAATGTGAAGCCGATATCCTCGACCAATTGCGCTGATATTTTGTGTACAAGTTCAGTTCGAACGACAGTACATGATTAACTACGTAAGCAGCGGCTATATGGTTCAGTCCGGAGTCTTACGTCCACCAGTATCTGTATTCGTCCACTGCTGGACGTCAGCCTGTGCTGACAACGATGATGGATCCAATCACAGAGGCGCGGTGTTCAAATATAGTGTTTGATTAGCAATATTTTGACCAACGTCAGCGAAAGCGTCAAGTATTAAAATCACGAATAACTAGTCGAGTCAAGAAAACGTGTGCATTGAAAAGAGGCACGCGCAAGTAGACGCGCACGTCTCCAGAGAATGGCCCGTACGCCGAGAGGCAGGTAGGGCTTGGGTGGTGTTGGGATTATCCCTGATTAGTTCACCTGAGTTCCAACTAGGAGATACTAGCTGACCCAGCAAACGTTGTTTAGCCAATAAACAATAATAACAAAATGAATAGTTGTGAATAAGGGTTATATTTCAACTTACCCCACAGCGCAGGTACATTTATACCCGTTGATGTTGTCGTAGCAGATTCCATTGTTGAGGCAGGGGTTGTTGGCGCACTCGTCGATGTCGGTCTCGCACTGCGTGCCCGTGAAGCCTGCACACCGAATGGTATGTTAAAAATGTTTCTGTTTGAGTTACAATTAGAGCACCATCCTGCCTGATGTTAAGCAGCGATGTGGTCTACGATGGAGCACACTTGTTCATTAGGTACCAGTGGCGGGCCGTGAAATTTTCATCAGGGTAAGCTGTCTCCTATGAGTAGGTACATACGACACTAAAATAACATTAAGTAGGTACCAATTTTGTGCCAGACTACAAAATATTTCAATAGAAGATCACAACATCAATCACTAGTTTAGCAAAATTAATATCTAATTACGTTACTTCCCAAAATTTTGCTAAGCAGCTGATTCAGGCGCTGTATGCCAGAAACAGAACTGAACAGATCGTTGTGGAATGTGGATGCCTTCCTCTTCCCAAAGCACTACATAATAACCTTATTCTGCCTAACTAAGTAAATACACTAAAAAAACAAGAAACTACCTCATAATACCTTGTGTTTGCTCCAAGTTCAAATAAAAACAATCCCGGCGAAATTCGTCCGCGACTCTGCACTTTTCACTCATATTTAGTTCAGAGAATCGACCCACATTTGTAAACAAACACTTTTACACACATCACTTTCACACCTTAGTCTCCATTTTTGTCTAATTTAATTATTTTATAAAATAAAGGCGCGAATGAACGTACATAACATAACCTAAAACAATGCATACTCCAATATAAATAAACAATACTTGCAATATGTCAACATGGCCGGCACCTCTCTCGCTGTCTCGCTCGCTCACACACACGACACATACTCTTTCTCTGTCGCACATAATTTCGCACTGTCAAAGCATTCTAGCCCTTATTATTCCAATAATGTATGAAAAAAAGCGGAAGAAGCTGCGCTTACGCTGTGGCGTAAGTTTCTCCATATTTTTCATAGTAACGCTCCGCGCTAATAGACCGAGGTGAAAGGGATGTATACAGAGAAAGAGAAAAAATAGGAAGCTTGAGGTCTAGCAGCTTCCCCGGGCTAGACGATGCAATGAAGCGGCAACGTCCCATGAATTTGTTTTCGTTGATGCGCTAAATACTGTGTTTTGATTGGTTGAGGCGAAATTTGTGTTACCTATCGATGGAACGATGAGGCAACATTGCACGAATTTGTTTTCGTTGACACGCGGAAGAATAGATTAATGAGAGATTAGTGTTTTGATTGGTCTAGAGCGAATTTGTGTTTTCGATACACATTTTAAATAACCGAAATTCTGTTATTGATAAATTGCCTAATTTACAGTACCTACGTGACGACTAAATGTGTTATAGATACCTAACTACGCTAATTGTTTTAGTCAATTTGCCAGGGTATGCAGAGCTTATTTGCTTCTATGGACGTACCGCCCCTGTTAGGTACCTATTCACCCCAGTGACTTGAAGACCTTCAGACTGTACTGCGCTACCACAGACTCTGTATCTGTGGTATGTTGTATGTGAACATTGTATCAAATGAAATACAAAGCTTGAAAAGCGAACAAGGATTTTGTACAAGCTTGTATTCAATCTTGCTTACACGCAATCATACAAAGTTGCGATTCAACTCACCATGTATAATTACTGTAAAGTTAAACTCCGTCATGTCTTCGAAAAAGGTTACCTGGAAGAAATCGCTCTGAGCGATAAGGTCGCCTTTTGCAATTTTACCATTGGCAATTTTACATTAACCTCTGGCTCTACTAATAAACGCAGTTTATCTATTCCGACATTATACCAAGCTCAGCTTAAGTCTTTTTTATCATTATGAACAAGCGTTTGACCACCATCCTGCCTGTTGTTAAGCAGCGATGTGGTCTACGATGGAGCTCACTTGTTCAGTATTTACCCGCGACTTGAAGACCTTCAGACTGTACTGCGCAGGAAACACAGACTCCGGCAAGTAAGTTGTCAGTTGTATGTGAAATACGAAGCAACCAGTTTCAGGAGCGTTGTCATAACTTCGGTATAAGTTACAACGCGTTTTTTGGTAAGTATAGTGTTCAATAAAGAGTATATTAATTCATTCAATTGACGTTAGTGTATGTATGTCTATTGTTCACTAGAATTCTCGCGTATTCCACCGCCTTAAGTCGCAATGACACTTTCATCCCAAGCCCTAAGATAAGCAGAGTGTAGCCCGACACGTATTAATCTTAAGGGAACATGTTAACACATGAAACGAGCAGATGTTAACGAAAAAGGAGCTTATGATTGGCCAATTATCTCCGTACAAGTTTAAACTGTGAGAGTGCAATACGGAACGCGCGCCACCAAAACCCAAACGTCACAAAACACACCTGATAAAGCCAACCGCATTGTCAACTCAATGCAATTAGATATAAAGTCGAGGTTTTGTTGGCGGCTCGCGTTCGACGCGACTGCGACCCAATTTGACATTTAACCGTATACAGCATAAAGAGTAATATAGAATGCGTGCAGTTCACGCGCCGGTTGGTTCGTGCATCGCCCGCGGCGGGACACTCGGCCGGCTCGACTGGTGCGTCTGTTGATGCCCTTATAAAATGACTAAGTTATCGGCGCGATTGAGTGACCCTTGTCTCCTGTTGCTGGAAGGTCATTTTCCTTTGACATTAATTAGTGGAAATGTGAAACAGCTAGTGGCTCGCAGCCGATTCCGTAGGATCGAGAAATTATTGCCAAATACAGAATGTGGTTCGGTTCAATGCGAACTCGACTAGAAAGGAAAGTAGTACTTTGGCGCTTCTTTATAAAAAAAAATTGAAAAAAAAACACTTCACGCCTTTTAATCCCAAAGCGGGGTACGCAGAGGCACTTGCTTAATAAACAAATGCCGACGGTTCACCAAGCGTATTTAACCCCACGTGACAGGGGGTGAGCCCATCGCCGTTATAGGGTTCACACACCTCGTGGTGTGCGGGTTTCATCACGATGTTGTCCTTCACCTTACGAGCGTTGCGATGCGTACATAGGCTCTGAAAAAGAGTCCCATTGGCACACGTCCAGTAGCCGGACTCGAACCCGCGACCTCCCGGTTACAAGTCAAGTATGCGACCAACTGGACTACTCTTACTACGCTCTTTATATTAGGAATAAGTAGACATATTGTACAAGGAGATGCGACTTGTTTAGTCATTATTTCAACTCGTATAACTCCGGTATGGATGAACCAGTTCCGATGTGAATTGCGTGAAGCGACCGTGGCCGTCCGGTCCAAATAACACGCGAAAGCTTGTTATTTTTATTCTCAAGCTATGCATAATGTTCCGTTATAAAATTAATGTCCTTCCATACATTTGCTTATTGAGATTTGCCGATTAATACTTAATATGCGAATGAAAGCTGTGTCGGGCGATTAATATCTTAGTTAACGGAGTTAGTTTTAAGTTAGTTAACACTTTATAATATGCGCAGGCGCAGTTTGCTACTGTATTAGGCACCGCGTTATCTCATTCAGCAATTGACATACTCGTAGATCACGACGTTCATTTTTAAAATGAATTATTGTTATGGAGGGAAATATGACAAAGGAATAACTTCAATTTTAGAAGAAATATTACCGACACTATTCTATAATCGTTTTTCTCTATCGTTTGTTTTGTAAAGAAAGAGATAAGATGGGCTGCAGAATACGAGTTTCGACAAAGAAAATATGTAAAAATCAAAACATTGGGAAACTTGAATTAAACCACTTGTTACGGGAACAAATTATTGTCGCCAAATAAGCAGATTTTTGTTAATGAGGTTCGTTTATTCACGTATATATCAGGATAGGAAAAATACTAAATAAAATCTACTTCATCTGAGAAAGTCGGAAAATGGTGTTGTTCTAAAACGACGATAGAAACAAACGATTCTTCTAATTCCAATCTAAAAATTGAAAAAAACAATGGGAATCTTGAATTAAGCTTTGTGCAGCCGACTTCAATCAAAGATCTGTTTTTCTTTGAAAAAACGTAACATTTCAAATATGTATTTATTTTATTTAATGTTTAAGTGTAATATTACAATTAACGATACCTCATTTCTAGTTATTAGAAGAATACTTTTATAACTACATATTATAAGTCCTGTGGAATGTCGACCGGCTACTTGTCAAGAGTCCTAAAGGACTGTTTTTTCTAGTTCTCCCATACATACGTGTACATTATGTATGTACAGTCGACCACAAAAGTGTTTTATCAGTTTTTATGTCGCTTTGAATGTAACTAAAACGACACTCGGGCAAAGTTTTCTTAACGTCGCAAGGAAAATAAACTTTGTTATATAATGATATTGATATGAATTGTAACTCCAGGGTGGTAGACATTGTTTTTTTTTGCTGACTGTACCTACCTACTACGTGTACACGATTATAATTATTGAACAGGTTTTTCATGCTGCTCAGCAGCTCTCCTGTCACATGTCATACAAAACTAGTTGGTTTGTTTAAATTGGTACTTATTTATGGGTAGAGGATATCAGTGGTGCATGCGGTGACTAATATTTTGCTTATTCGTTATTTTTATTATTTTATTAACTAACTAGTGGACTCGACAGACGTTGTCCTGTCTTAACTATTAATATGAATATCAAATTAGTATAACCTCCAGGGTGGCCTGTGCCCAGCACTGGATGTCACGTCACGAAATATAAACTATCCTATCTCTCAAATTGAACGAAATTACATATAAATGCCAACTTTTGTGAATATCGGTAGCCTTGGTGAAGAGTTCATTGGGAACAAACAACATGACATTGGATTTTTAAATATTAAGATACTAATAAACTTAAATTCTAATTTAATTTCTAATCAGAAATAAGAAGCTTTAAATTCCCACCTTTGCGTCACGAAAATGGTACTCGCTCTTTTTCGCATTAACTATTTTGACCAGAAAGAGATTTAAAACCATATCCATCGTCATAACAGTGCCGTAATAGGGCCGAAGCAACTTACCAGGCATGCAGACACAACGGAAGGTGCCGGGGTCGTCGAGGCAGCTGCCTTCGTTCCTGCACGGATGGCTCTCGCACTCGTTGACGTTGGTCTCACATCGCGGCCCCGTGAAGCCCACAGAACAGTTGCAGGCAAAGGATCCGGGCGTGTTCACGCATATACCGTCGTGCTCGCACGGCGAACCTGGCCGGATACAATTTGAAATTAGAAGAAAAATATTTTTTTATTCACATTTAACACTTACACT
>SJJU01026741.1:0-11041 GCA_012932125.1 Conopomorpha cramerella | reverse complement strand
ATTTTTTTTTTTTTTTAAGTATTTATTTATTACTTCATTTTCTATTTATTTTTGTTTTGTTTTGATGTGTATGGCCACTGCATGTACATATTAACCACATGAAACGAAAGGGATGGTTGCGCTATTCTATCATCTCTCCGGTATCGAATAAATACCAGCGTCGCAGGTAACTGTGACATTAAGCTGAGTCGAAGCCTATTTTCAAAGCGTGAAGCACGGCACACAATATTATACATACTTATGTCTTATTGTTATTTATTTTGTTGTAATGTTTCATTGTGTGTTTCGTGTCTCATGTGAACTAAATAAATGTCTATCTATCTAAACTTTTACTAGCGCGTGAAAAATGTCACACGCTCAGTTATTTTACTCACTGCGAGTACAACTCGAATTCATAACACACATTCACAGTACTCAAACTAATTAAATTGACTAATACAGAATGATTTTTTAAGCGTTTCACTAAGACATAACGATACCTCGAGGTAGAAAGGTCGTAAGTATAAACCATATTATCATTAACTTACCGTTATATAGACCAATCGATAGAGTGGAAAATTCTGCATAAGCCAGCATTCATAACTCAATTTGACCAAAAGTGGCTTTTACGACCTTTCTACCCCGAAGTATCGATAAGGTTTAGTGACACGCCTTGCTTGCCACGTGGCTCTGACTCTGTATTTGTATGTAGTAATACGTCACGGTGCTCGTTTATTCACAGGCACTACACATGCACATCATATTCAAGATTCTTGATCTACACTTTTGATTGAATGAATGAATATATACTCTTTATTGCACACTGTACATTACAAATATTAAAAAAATTACAATGGAAAAGTTACAAAAGGCGACCTTATCGCTCATAGCGAAATAACCGAAAGTCTGTTATTGATAAATTGCCTAATTTACAGTACCTACGTGACGAATAAATGTGTTATAGATACCTAACTACGCTAATTGTTTTAGTCAATTTGCCAGGGTATGCAGAGCTTATTTGCTTCTATGGACGTACCGCCCCTGCCCATATGAAATAAATGGCTATACACGAAGAAAAAAATACGCTCACGTCAGTTATCTGTTACTGTTCATCAGGTTTCATGTTTTAGTTATGTGAAGTGTGACGTATGCAGTGTCTGTCTACGTCAGTAACTACAGACGAATGTCATTTACCTTTGAATCGATACAGATAATCTGACGTAGGTACAGTCGGCCAAGAATCTGCTCTACCACCCTAAGGTTGAAACTCATGTGAATGTCATTAGACATTAATGTTCATTGTTCACTTGTCACAATATACCAACTCTACCTTATTGATGTTTTAGTGACACAGGAAATGTCATCAAAACTGATAGACCATTTTCTTGGCCGACCGTACCTGCCATTTGAATTTCACTTTATTCTTGCTCTCAAAATAGGTAACCTGGAAGAAATCGCGTTCGGCAATACGGTCGCTTTTTGCAATCTTGCTATTGTCTTACCGAGTACTTTCCCCTGAACCAACTCCATGGCACAACTGTTTTTTTTACAACTAACAACAACAACAAATTTCTTGTAAAACTGACTTACTAGGTTTCGATCTTAACCCGCCAAACCAGCCTAATATACAATGGGGAATTTTCTTTGACGTGTTTCTGACTTTGGGGCGGAGAACTGTCATTTTTTTTTAATCACTATGAACAAGCGTTTGACCACCATCCTGCCTGATGTTAAGCAGCGATGTGGTCTACGATGGAGCACACTTGTTCAGTAGGTACCCGCACCCGCGACTTGAAGACCTTCAAACTGTACTGCGCAGGAAACACAGACTCCGGCAAGTCGTTCCACATCCTGGCGGTACGCATATGAAAGTGGACGCAAACCGTTTGGTTCGCGTAAATGGCAAATCCACCTGGTATGGATGACGTTTTGCCGTTCTCCTGGTTGTCCTGTTGTAAAAACGCAATGGGGTGTTTTCGCATTTCTGTCATACTTTCCAAACAAAGTTTGGCAATAATGACAGTTGACAAATGACACACGCCTTGTGGTGTGCGGGTTTCATCACGATGTTGTCCTTCACCGTACATCTGAAAAAGAGTCCTATACCTACGTCCAGTAGCCGGACTCGAACCCGCGACCTCCCGGTTACAAGTCAAATATCCGACCAACTGGACCACAGATGTTCTACGATTAATACGAGTACCTACAATAACTTGGTACATAATAGCATGGTATAGATAGCAGTGGCGTGCAGACTATATAGGCAAAAAGACACTGCCTACCTACTATAGAGGTATGGCTTCCCGACCTAATAATAGAGTTATTGCTAGATCTTTTTTTGTTGTACTCACGACAGAGGCTAACGAAGGTCCTGTGGTTTGTGGGTGAGTAGATAGGTTACCTATATTTTGTAAAGACAAGTTACCTATACATAGGTGTCAATCCTTGGGGATCACTGCCTACCTTGTTGTAAAAGTCAGTGCACGCCACTGATAGATACCTACATAATTTGTAGGTTACTATACTTACAACACTATTTTAATAATAAAAGCATGTTAAATAAATAGAGAGATAAATTAAAAGACACTAATTCAGTACAACACTAAGTTTCGTATTTTCGGAAATAGTACTGTTTCTAAAAAAAGCCAAACCAACGTTCAAGAGGCCTACAATGTTCCATTTGGTTCCGTTTCTACTCAATAATAATACCTTCGTCATACGAATCTAGACGTTCTTACAAATCAAATTTTACGCACTCGGGCAGAATTACAGCATGTAGGTACCTAGTAAGTATGTAATATTGAGGAGGGGATGCTTCGTTACATTTGTCATGTGGAGCGAATAAACGAATGTTGAGTAACGAAGTAAAATTAAGTCGCGAGTGGATAGGGGACGCGCCGAACTGACGTATATAGATAGACTAGTGGGCGTCCCGCGATTTCATTCGCGTAGTTTAGTAATACCTGCATCGCCAATTTCAAGCGTCTAACTTGAGCGGTTTATTTTATTTATTTTCATATCCTAGCTGCCATTACAGGTTGCCCTAATTCGACAGTTAGCTTACACTATTATACATATAGGTAGGTATACAACATAAAATATACTAAAATAACTTACACAACACCGTTTCGATTTTTTTTAGATTTTTCATACAAAAGTATTTCTCCGTTCTCGTGGGAATTTCTCTTATTCATTTCTTAGTACACCCCTAACGGTACGGTACCTAATCTGTGTCTGTTCCAAATTTCAAGTGCGTTTAGCCGTTTCGGCTGTGCGTTGATATGTCAGGCAGTCAAGGAGTCAGTCAGTCAGACAGTCAGTCAGTCAGTCAGTCAGTCAGTCAGTCAGTCAGTCAGTCAGTCAGTCAGTCAGTCAGTCAGTCAGTCAGTCAGTCAGACAGTCAGTCAGTCAGTCAGTCAGTCAGTCAGTCAGTCAGTCAGTCAGTCAAACAGTCAGTCAGTCAGTCAGTCAGTCAGTCAGTCAGTCAGTCAGTCAGTCAGTCAGTCAGTCAGTCAGTCAGTCAGTCAGTCCGTCAGTCAGTCAGTCAGTCAGTCAGTCAGTCAGTCAGTCAGTCAGTCAGTCAGTCAGTCAGTCAGTCAGTCAGTCAGTCAGTCAGTCAGTCAGTCAGTCGGTCAGTCAGTCAGTCAGTCAGTCAGTCAGTCAGTCAGTCAGTCAGTCAGTCAGTCAGCTTTTCCTTTTATATATTTTAGATGAGCTTGAGGGCCTCTGTCGTGAGTTACAACCGACATGTTGTGTGACTGTGGGCTGTCAAGCTCTATAAGGAAATTTTGTGGGTTTTCTTATTGTATTTTAAAATGTTCACGAAGGTTTTTTTGCTTAGTTGAGATAGATGGCGCTAGGTGTGCGGGCAACATTGATTTTTTTTAATGGTTAGACTGGATTCAGTAACGAAATTAGACACATCAAAAGTGTCTAAGGTTTAAGAACATTTTTAGCCCTAAAAAAATCTAATTTATTTAAATCAAATCTAATCTTCTGGATTGGTCACCTACCTAATTCCTCATGCCTGTATCAATGACTTATCACCACATTTTGAATAAATTATGAATGAATTCACTGCTGGACATAGGCCAAGTATGGGCTGATGATGATGTATGAATTCAGTTTTTGAAAAATATATTCTTGATTGCAATCTTCTAAAATGTACTTGATCCCTAGACACTGGTGATGTGTGTAATTGAGCCTATCGTGGTCCTATTGATCGTGTGACGAAACTGCAATATCATATTGTCTAATATTTATTTAAAAGTATAAAAGCTGCTTGTCGCGTGTTATTTCGCGTAATTTCAAAGTAACATTTACACATGCCTGATTTTGTTTTGAAATTTTCTTTTCCAGGGCTCTTGACGTTAAAAATGTAAATGATAGAATAGATAGTCAGATAGAAAGAACGACTTCTGGATTAAATATTTTGGAGTTTAAAATTTCCTTTTCCGTGCGTACCTACATAATAAAGATTTGCAACCTATGTAGAACGTTAAATGAAAAACGTTTTTCCCAGAGGGTTCCTTGAGGAAAGTTGTTCGGTATCATTGGCTGATTGACTTTCTCGAGTTTTTTTAATATTCATTTGACCTTGTATATATATCTGTAATCTGTCTTTTTGAATGTTATTAATTACATAATTTTATTATCTGGGTGTCCAGTCAATAGAAGTCTGAACCCACCTCGTTTCTGCACCCAAAGCGGCATATGATAACGACGTCGGTTCATGAGAATTTCCCCCTCGTCGACAAAAATAAATCCTTACTTCCTTACTATAATATTATATATAAAAGGAAAAGCTGACTGAATGACTGACTGACTGACTGACATATCAACGCACAGCCCAAACGGCTAAACGTAGGCACTTGAAATTTGGAACGGACGTAGCTTAGGTACCATAGGGGTGCACTAAGAAAGGAATTCCAGAAATTTCCTCGGGAACGGACATTAACGCGAAAATCCTTTTGTATGAAAAATCTAAACCGCTCAAGTTAGACGCTTGAAATTTGGGATACAGGTACTACTACGCGAATGAAATCGCGGGGCGTCCTCTAGTAATATTATAAATTGGAAAGTTTAAATTGGAAAGAAACTGACATTGTCACTCTGTGTACAAAAGTTCCTAAATGTTTGTTCCGCTTTCACACCGTAACTACTGAACCGATAGCTTTGAAATTTACGTAAAGTTAAAAGTCCGGATTAATTAATAGAGTTTTTTTTATCCCGGAAAAATTTATATTCCCAGAGGGAAACTTAGATTTTTCCGTAGGAATGATAAGTTTTCTCATAATTGTCCTTTATACCGCAATATAACCGAAGGCCACGCGGGCGAAGCTGCAGGCGGAAAGGTAGTAAATAATAAACATGTTTACGCCGACAGGTCGAAGCCACGGTGGAGTTTCTGGAGGAGGAGCAGGAGAAGTTCTGGAAGCTTCACCAGATAGACGAGCAGACGCTTACGGACAAGATCGACATGTTTACAGCGCAGTGTATGGCGCTCACTAACCAGTCTGACTTTGCTAAGGTAAAAGAGACTTAGGTATTCATATTATCTACAGGAAGGAAAGCTTCTGGTGGATAGTCTGAAGAGTACACGGCGAAATAAAAGGAACAACCTATTTTTTTTTGTGGCAGTGTCGATTTTCGGGCTCTTCACCGCCAATTGTCGTATGAAATAACCTAAAACACACCAGTGTGCGGAATTTAGATGCAATTAGAACAAATGCAAATAGCACTGCAGACTTGGTTTTTCCGATATGTTTCGAAATAACCATGTTTCGAAGCCATAATTTGGAACTACACATATCAAAAGTGTCTAGGGATCAAGAACATTTTAAGCTCTAAAAAAAATCTAATTTATTTAAATCAACACTAATCTTCTTGATTGGTCTCCTACCTAATTCCCCATTCCCGTATGTGAATGACTGACAATGACTTATCACCACATTTTGAATAAATTATGAATGAATTCAGTTTTTGTAAAATATATTCTTGATTGCCAGCTTCTAAAATGTACTTGATGCCTAGACACTTTTGTTGTGTGTATCTTCGGAACGGGAAGGACAAAACCTATTTGGAAACCCTGGGGTGGATTGTTGACCAATTGTATATACCGGACTTGGATCCACAACTTTCCGTTTATCAAGTCCAAGTAGCCGACAACTAAGCTGAACCTGTGTTAGTTTAAAGTTTTGAGTGAAAGTTTGTTTGCGTCTGTGGTGGACCACTTTGGTTGGTCGGATATTTGACTTGTAACCGAGAGGTCGCGGGTTCGAGTCCGGCTACTGGACGTGTACCAATGGGACTCTTTTTCAGAGCCTATGTACGCAACGAAACGTTCGTACGGTGAAGGACAACATCGTTATGAAACCCGCACACCACAAGGTGTGTGAACCTTATAACGGCGATGGGTTCACCCCCTGTCACGTTGGTATTAAATACGCTTAGTGAACCGTTGGTATTTGCAAAGCAAGAAACTGCCTCTGCCTACCCTTGCTGCTTTGGGATTAAAAGGCGTAAAGTGTATTTTTTTATTTTTTGTTATTTGTTTCTTTCAACGGCAAAACCGGGATGTAAAATTCTATATCGCATCCCAAAATCCTTAGGTTCATGAGATAGCGAACGACATCAAGAAGGCGTGGAAGGGCATGAAGGAGTCACAGGATTGGGGCCGCGTGCTCAACCAGAGGCAGAAGCTGTTCGGACAACCTGTGGTGCCATTCACAGATCTGAACCGACTGGTCAAGGAGTTTGAGCCTTACAGGAATCTCTGGGTCACCGCTTCAGGTTAGAAAACTGGATGGAAGTTAATCTATCCATCTCATCATCATCATCATCATCAGCCCATCCCATATCTATCTAAATATTTAAAATACGAAACTGACTGGCTTGTATACAAAGCGGACAGCCCCTACTACTAATAATAATAATTATAATCCACCCCAAGGTGGATACTGGGAAAACACGTGTTCAAGAATCAATCTCGTCATATAAATTTAATTTTGAATCATCATTGTATGGTACGCTCGGTGAACCGTGGGCATTTGCTTATTAAGCAAGTGCCTCTGCCTACCCCGCTTTGGGATTAAAAGGCGTGAAGTGTATTTATTTTATTGTATGGCAGTGTGGATGATCGAACGCGCATTTTCAGAATATCCTGAATAATATGACCCTAGGGTAGATTTTCCAGGGTAGTTTTTAGATAATCGGAATAAGAATTTCTTGCGGTAACGCGAATTAAAAATAAAAAGTGAAGTGTATGTTTTTATGTAACTTACTGTTCTTTTTTACTGTAATTAGTTATTCAAAATATTTAGAAGTTTTTTTTTATTTTGACTAGGTACAAACATATTTAGGGACAAGCCGACCACGACTCAAGCCCTACCTGTCTCTCGGCTTACGGGCTATTCTCTGGAGACGAGTCTACTTTTGACATTTAGGGACAAAAATATCGACGTTTTCTCATTTCAACGAAACAGGAAGATATAAACCTTTAACGTAGCTCATATAATTCATAATAACGCCTTATCACAAAGACAGACTGTCTTTGAGATCAAAGTAAACTCTTGTGCCATCCCATTCTGACCTTTATCAGCCGAAAGAATCGACACTACATTTGAAACTGAATCCAAGATAAACTGAAATTCGTAACAAGGTCGATCAATGTTTATTTAGGATCTTAGTAGGTAATGATGTGGTGTGAAGATGGAGTCTGGTGTCAATGATCGGGATCTCAATGGGTGGGATTGCGTGTCTGTGTGTATTGGTTTAGTGCCTTGTTTCTTTTTAGGGTTCCACAGGCTAAAACGGTAACCTTATACTTAGAATCCATTGCCCGTGGCTGTATCTCGTGAACCGCGATGACGTAAGGGCTGTTTTGGTGATAGACGGTTGACAGATGATAATGACAATATATAAATGATATAATTTTAAAGAGAAAAGAAAACCAATACCTACAGCCTTTTTTCGGCGAATGACACATCCGCAATCTTCTGGTCTTTTTTAATTGCATCTTCTTACGTTTTTTTCCTTTCGTCAAATAGTAATTTTACTGCAAGGTCGTTAATATCTGCCATTTCCAGCATCTGCCGTTTCCCGAATTTGCCATTCACCGAAAAAGGACGTAATAGTCCGTACTACGATATTTTTAAATTCTCCTCCATTCATCTGGTCTGCCATCAGCAAATCCTGATTCCCTTACCACCAATATCTTCTGTCCAACAAAAAAAAATCGTCAAAATCGGTTCATAAACGACGAAGTTATCGGCTAAAAACTTAAAAAAACGAACGAATTGAGAAAGACTTCTTCTTTGAAGTCGCTTTACAACGGGAGCCCATGACTCCTGTCTGTATCTCATGAACCGCGATGACGTTTGTGCTAATTTGGTGCTAGACAGTTACACTGCTTAACATCAGGCACGATGGTGGTCAAACGCTTATTCATTGTGTTAAAAAAAGTTACTAACAAATAGTGATGTTAATAAATGCATAATAACCGCCGTATTCATGAAAAGTTAAAATGTTGACCAACTAGTTGACGTATGTCAACTTAGATTGGTTTGTCCATATTTGGCGTACATTTGACCAGTTTATGAAAGCTTTACTAACAGTGCACTAGAGCTATTCTAACTTTATGAATACGAGATTAAATATTTAAGGGGCCCTTTTTTTTTCTTCGATTTGCTCGATATTGTTAACGGCAACAGACACTTCAAATCGATGGTCACTATTAAGAAAGTCGGATCTACAAAACAGAACATGTTCAGGAGAGAAGATAGTTTTGTATATTAAAACTAAACTACTTGTGGTACATACTTCAAATTTACGACAGCTTATAATCTTTGGTACCTTTACGTGATGTAATATACGTATAAGTTTATAGATCTTAATATCGCCAATCTAACGGTGTAGAAAAGTACACTATTACATATTCCTAAAATTGCACTACCGACATTTTTAATTGGGACTTGGGGAATATTTGGAAAAAGTACAATGTTTTTTTTTATTGAAACTAAGCTGCGAAATGGTTGCATACCTCAGTATTATGTTAGCTATGCCTCAGTATACGACGAAGTACATTTTCTTACTGGTTTTACCTCGTGATTTGAAGTTGCTCAGACTATATATACTGCGCAGGTAACACAGACTCCGGCAAGTCATTCAACCATCTGGCGTTTCCCACTATAAAAGTCGTCACGATGATGGTACGGAACATGTTCAGCAAACGAAGTCCGACTCACACTAGGTCTATTCTTTTTCATTAATGAATCTACTCCCCGCGCCGAAAATAAATGAACGTTGATTAATAATGCTGGGGTTATTTTCCATGACAATTCATTGACAGATTTTCGACCCTACTTTCGTCACTGTTACAGCCCTCATGCGTAATATGCATATTATGTGCCTAAGTCAAATAAACATCATGAAAAATTGTCTGTAGTGTGGTACCTATATTATCACTAAAGTGAATTCATTACGTTGACGTACGAAGCTATATTTTTATTGTTTCCGTACATATCCTAGTTCAAGCAATAACGCTGCTCGTTGGCTGACAGCGAAATGAGCCAATCATCGGTTTGGCCAGGTTGCCGCAATTGTTTTCATGTAAAATGTGAAATCGTCATCATCAAACGTAACTTTCATGCTCCGCAATGACCGTTCTCTTATACAGGGGTGGCTCATTCAAATCGGTCAGTATGCGAAAGTCTGAAACTATAACACATTCGACGATTTGTTCGTAGGAACCATGTCACCAAATTTGATAAATAGAAAAACTGCATTCATACATTTGAAAAAATAAAAGCTTTAATTACTGAAATTGTAATAATGGTCACTTCTAACATCTGCTAAAATAAATTAAAAATATGTGAAAACAAAGCATTTTATTAATTTTAGACACCATATTTCATAGATATATTTACAGCTTTAGACCTACACAATCGATATTTAAATAGTAAAAGTGTAATTTTATTTTTTCAAAACAACCGGGTTCGATTCTCGAGCTGGGTACCTACAGTTCTTTTTTCAAGTACATGAATGCAGTTTTTCTTTTTATCAAAATCGGTGACATGGTTCCTAAGAACAAATCGTGGTATGTGCTATACTTTCAGACTTTCCCATATTGACCGATTTGAATGAGCCATCCTGTATATTTATTATTTACACATAAACGGTTACCCTAATGCGTAATGCTGTATATTTATACTAGTGGACGCCCCGCGATTTCATTCGCATAGTTTAGCAGTACCTGCATCACAAATTTCAAGCGTCTAACTTGAGCGGTTTAGATTTTTCATACAAAAGTATTTTCCCGTTAATTCCCGTTCTCGTGGGAATTTCTGGAATTCCTTTCTTAGTGCACCCCTACGGTACCTAAGCTACGTCCGTTCCAAAATTCAAGTGCCTACGTTTAGCCGTTTGGGCTGTGCGTTGATATGTCAGTCAGTCAATCAGTCAGCTTTTCCTTTTATATATTTTTATATATGTAGTTTTCTATCCACAATGTCAATCCCCTGTTTGTTTTTTTTTGCATCAACACTATAAAAATTAACGTTCGTTGGTAATGAATCACGAGACTGTTTGTTGCGTACATTTGGATTATCTATTTTAGTCGATTTCATTCACGCAGTTTTATATAATAACCACCATAATTTCCTATTCGTTCCGTTGTATCATGAATGTTATTTTTATACGCTTTTTTTTACGACTTTTTAATAGTTGATCTGTTATTCGATGATTGACCGCTCTGCCATTTTCCGGTGCAGACTGTGGCGGGGTTTACCGATCCGTTGTGGCAGAGAATTCTTGCTGGAGTGAATTTTAAATCAATATTACTTCAGTGTTTATTCTTCGAAACGTTCTCCAACTAAATCTGCGTGTCACGACTGTACTGATTTCCACATCTTTTCTTTCATTTTTACATTTCATGCCATTTAATCCCTATGCGGGGTAGGCACTAGTAGGCCACGGTTCACCAACTTTATTCAACCCAACGTGACAGGGGGTGAGCCCATCGCCGTTATAGGGTTCACACACCTTGTGGTGTGCGGGTTTCATC